>SNVD02003282.1:0-174837 GCA_013180625.2 Boswellia sacra
CAGTCGCATTATCCATGATGAGGATGTACTGCCATTACAAGAAAGTTTTTCGGATGAACAATTGTTGTCTCTACATGTAGCAGGGCCTTGGTATGCAGATATTGTCAATTACTTAGTTACGAAGAAGCTACCACATGACTTGACTCGAGCTCAAAGAGACAAGATCAAGAACATTGCCAAGTACTACATATGGGATGATCCGTACTTCTGGAAGCATTGTTCTGACCAAGTGATAAGAATGTGCGTTTTTGAATCTGAATTTAATTCAATTTTAACCTTCTGTCATTCTTATGCATGTGGAGGTCATTTCGGACCAAAAAGATCAGCCCTTAAAGTTCTTGATTGTGGATTCTACTGGCCATCATTGTTCAAAGATGCATATCTGTTCTGCAAAGCTTGTGACCATTGTCAAAGGACAGGTAATTTCAGTGCCAAAAATCAAATGCCCAAACCCATATACTTATTGTCGAGATTTTTGATGTGTTGGTTATTGATTTTATGGGCCTTTTCCTTCATCATTTGGTAATGTTTACATTTACTATGCCTGTGGATTATGTTTCTAATTGGTGGAAGCAAAATCTACAATAAACCATGATTCTAAAGTTGTTGTAGATTTTGTGAATCGAACATTTTTGCACGATTTGACCAGCCAGAGCCATGATTAGCGATAGAATTGACACACTTCTGCAACTCGATCTTTGAAGTCCTGCTCAAGAATCAACACACTCACACGGTTTCCTACTGCATATCATCCCACAAACTAGTGGTCAAGTTTGAAGTTTTAAATCGGAAGTCAAGCCATTCTCCGAGAAGACCATGAATCGAACGAAGATTGGGCCTACGATTGAATGATGCACTTTGGTACTATGAAACTGCTTTACACGCACACCTATTGGTATGTCTCCATATATGTTTAGGTCTATGGTAAGCCATGTCACCTTTCGGTAGAGCTCGAACACAAAGCATGGTGGGCAGTAAAGCTTTGTAACATGGAGATGGATACTGCTGGAGAGCAAAGGAAGCTTCAACTGCAAGACTTGGAAGAACTTAGAAATGATGCCTATGAGAATTCCAGAATTTACAAGGAGAGAACTAAGGAATTTCATGATAAAATGATCTCCAGGAAGAATTTTGAAGTGGGACAGAAAGTTCTTTTATTTCATTCTCGCCTCAAGTTATTTCCAGGTAAATTACGATCTCGATGGGTTGGACCTTTTGTTATTACTAATGTTTTTCCTCATGGTGCAGTGGAAATCAAGAGCTTAAAAACGGACAAAGTATTCAAGGTGAATGGGCATAGGTTGAAGGCTTACTATGAGAATTCAGTGATGCAGGACATCGATGAGGTACCTCTCTACGAGCCAACTTATCTTGATGGGTGAGGGCAGATAACGTCAGGCTGAGGACATTAAACCAAGCGCTTATTGGGAGGCAACCCAATGTTTTTGAAACATAAATAAAAAGAGACAAAGAAAAGAAGGTACTAACGATCAATTTTTGTGTTTCGAGGAGATTCCTCTCATGGGCCATTATAATTGATCAGGTTTTATCTCTCTTTGCCATCTATCTCATTTGCTTTGTTGTTTGTTTTTGACTTTCGTTTGCTCTTGTGTTTTTATTTCTTTTATGTGTCTCTATTTTCTTTTCTTTTCTTTTCTTTTCTTGTGATTAATTTGACTATTCCGTGCTTCGAGTTTAGTTGTGCAACAGCTTGAGGAAACATTCAAACGGGAGTTGAAGCCATTGTTCGAAGGTTTGAAACGTTCATATCTGGGAGAAGAACAAACTCAATCGCATTATCGGTAATATCTCTCCTTTTCTTCTCTTCAATGGATGCTGATATCTTTCTATCGAACCTTCGTAAATATTTCCCTTCCCTTCCTCAAAATGCTGTGTTTAAAATTTATAAAGTACGGATGACTAGACTTTGGGCATTGATGCTCCTAAATGTGCCTGCTGATGTCCGATGGCTTATCGAAGCCAAGGTGAGATTGTCCGGTGAGCCGGACATTAATCTCGCAAAATACATGCCTGGTCTAGGAAGAGCTACTACGCCAAGAGGCGAAGAGCGAAAAGGTTACAAGTATGTTATAAATGTGCTAGATGGAATTGTAACCAGACTTGTCGTTCATTAGGTTTTGCGTCCAGGAATAGAGAGATAAACTTTCATTTATTAAGAATGGTTTGAGTAATGAGTCGCTGGATAATGTTTTGTTAACTCTCGAGTCACATTCTTGTGGACTTGTTCAGCGTGAATTGCTTAATTTCTGGACACAATTTCGTGATGAATTGCAATGTTATAGTCTAGGGAATCTGACTAAAAACGACCCTGTTTGCCAGTTTATAAGAAAACTGGATGGAAAGCAAATCCCCGACTCATAGAAGGCGTTTCAGCCGTTACTGGACATAAAACCAGAGGAAGATGTGAGCCACAATCACAACTACTTGTATATTTGAATGTGTGTTGTTGTTGTCGAATTTTATTTTTGTTTCATTTGATCTGATTATCATGTTGTTTTTGCGTTGTTGTTGTTTGTTGATTTTGTTTGTTTTAATTTCAAGTTTTCTTTTTGACAAACCATATGACTACCCTATGGCATAAGTACACGTGGGAGACAAGTGTGGAGGTTTTGTCAACCTCCGCTGAAAGTGTATTTGCATTTTTAATGCTTCACTTGGGAGACAAGTGTGGAGGTTTTGTCAACCTCCGCTGAAAGTGTATCTGCATTTTTAATACTTCACGTGGGAGACAAGTGTGGAGGTTTTGTCAACCTCCGCCGAAAGTATATTTCCATTTTTCATGCTTCACTTGGGAGACAAGTGTGTAGGTTTGTCAAACCCCGCCGAAAGCATATCTCATTTTTTCAAATCTTGGGGCGATAAATCTGCATCGAGCAATCCCCACCGAAATTATGTCCCCATGTGTCAAATTTGAGAGCTTTACGTGTGTATATATCCATTCTGCATGTTTTCAAATGTCATGTTATAACCTGTCTTGCACTTGAATCGCATAATACCTAACGTGCATCATTGTCTTATAGAAGGTTAGAGCACTTGTAGAAATGGGGAAAACACCAATTCGGCGATTCCAAAATATATGCGTATTTTGTGGATCGCAATTTGGTAAAGATGGAGAGTTTACAACAGCAGCTCTTGATCTTGGTAGGACATTAGCTGCGAGGGGTATTCATTTGATTTATGGAGGGGGGAGTCTTGGGTTAATGGGATGTGTATCGACAGCTGCATCCCTAGGAGGGAGCAAAGTTCTCGGCATTATCCCTAAACCATTAGCTGTATGAGATATCGTAGGCACCACCATGGGGGAAGAGTTACAGGTTTCTAGTATGCATGAGCGTATTGCACATATGGTCATTAAATTGATGCATTTATAGCTTTGCCCGGTGGTTATGGTACATTAGAGGAGATATTTCAAATCACCTCTTGGGCACAACTAAACATCCATCAGAAACCCATTGGTTTGTTAAATGTCAATAATTTTTTTGATGGTTTGTTGTCTTTTCTTGATCAAGCAGTAGAAAAAAACTTCATCTCATAGTCGGCGAGGCAAATCCTGGTTACAGCTTCAACTGCAGGGGAGTTAATTGACAAATTGCAAGCATTCGTCTATTCGCCTGATCCAACAATAGCTCGGATAGATTGGTTTGGAGAAGGCAATAAGAGGCGTAAACTGGATTTAACGCTCCATCTGTAATCTATATCTGCTGGTTTCCTCATTTTCGTTTGCTTTTTTCGTTTGAGTTTTGTGTTTCACAGAGGTTGTTCTTCAACACCAGGTACTATTTCTAATCTTGGCTTTTAGAGGGTGGCTTAAAAAGTTCAAGTTCTCTTGACACGCATTCTGGATCTCTTCAATCCATAATGGCTGAATAAGGAGGCTAACTTCTAAACTTTTTAGACCCATTCTAACTGACTTGTTTTTGTTTGCTGGCGTGTTGGACTTTGTTATTTTATGAGTAAGTTTAGTTTTGTGTAATTTAGAGTTGTTGTGTGTTTTTGCCTATATCAGTTTCGATTCGAAAAAAAAAAACATTGTGGAAAAACCTGAGAATGGCAGAATATGGGGTTTCCTTAACTCTTGAAACACATTCTCTCTAAATAAATCTGTAGTTTGTTTATTTTATGTTGTTTGAAGTGTCTTGCTTCTTGTTTTGTTCTTCATAATAAAGGTATATAGGCTGGAAACCTTAAGTCTGCGGGCTACTGGTCCTAAAGATTGTTGAAATATACAATCTTGACTCAGGTGTAACAACGCCACGTACCTCTTTTCTTGCATTTGGTGGGTCGATGATAAGATAATGATTGAATTAAGAATAACTCTTGGAAAATGATAAATGATGCATGGATCTGTGTGCTTGAAATGTTTATTGGTTTTCGCTTTGCTTTTGATTCCTTGCGCAACATTGAGCACTGAGCTATTGTCACTGAGTTTTTTGTTCATTTAGAGAAAGTTTATGTAATTTAAATGTTTCTTCAGATTTCAATGAATTCTAGAACTTGTTTGATGGTCACTCGAGGCGAAATCCTAGACTGTGCAACATTGGGGAAATGATTTATGCCATCTTTGGACCGTTTGAGCCTTAATAGCCAACCTTGACTGAAATTGATCCCTAGTTACCCCTTTGAGCCTATGTAAGCCATTTTCTTTGTTAACTCACTAAAAGATTTCCTAACCTCAAATGAATTTGTTCCAAACAGTTTATCCCTTACCTATGAGCATGTAGATCATTCACAATTAATTTCTGAGCTATGTTCGGGTTTTGGGAAGTTAGAGGAGGTTGGGATGTGTCATGAGCAATGCAAGTGAGTCCTATTGTGTTTGTAAAAAAAAAAAGAAAAAAAGAAAAAAAAGCCAATCTGTACTTATCGTCCATGTACTTACACATTGAGGATAATGTGTTGTTTAAGTGTGGGGGAGGGGAAGTGTAATAAAAAGAAAAAAAAGAAAAAAAAAGAACAAAGAAGAAGAATAAGAGATTTATACCCTTAAGTGTTCTTAAAAAGAATGAAACAACAAAGTGTTTGGGTGTAGTTTTCTTTTGTTTTCTTAAAAAAAAAAGATTGAGTGTTCTAAATAAGTTTGGGGGAGTAACCTGGTGAATTGAAATGAAGTTGTGTTATAGGGTTGAGCTCTACATAGTCTTGAATGATTTATGTGTTTGTGGGTGATTTGAGCCAAATTATTATCCTTTATCATACCTTCACCCAAGCCAAACGTTACAAGCTTAATAAAGTCCTACTTGATCCTTGGTGTTGTGCATGTCTACATTAGTGGAGAGTGACTTGAAAAGCAGGCCTATGGAGTTCATTTATACACACATCTTCAATATTAAATATGATTCATTTTTATGCATAAACTCATCCGGGTTACAAGTGATTAGGTGAGAATGGCTCTACACACACACACTTGAGGAATTGAAATGAAGCGAAACTAATCTTTAAGATAAAATTCTTGATCAAGTGCATTATTTTGAAGTTTTCCTTGGGTTATAATTAAGTACAATCTTTGAGGCCTATTTGCAAGATGAAGCATTTGTGTGTTTTAATTTTTGTTGATTCTATTTTGGTTTAGTTTTATTTCATATTGTCGTAGTTGCTCGAGGACTAGCAAAGTCTAAGTGTGGGGGAATTTGATAAGTGTCTATTTATTATCATTTTCATATCAATTCGTCCATGTTTCTTTGCTATATTCCTTGGTATTTTTATGTTTTTGTGTGGTTTTGATGTTTGTAGGAGTTTTGGAGCAACTTGCACAAAAATGGAGTAAAACCCTTCATTTTCACCTCTGCTAGTCAACCATCTTCTCGGATTTAATTGTATTGATATACAATGAACCCGATGACATATTATATACCGTTGGAAAGCTCTCGAAGTCTATTTTCTGGAGAAATTTACGGTTTATAATCCATTCAGTGTACCAAAAGTTGTAATCAAAACAGTGTGAGATGTATAGAAATATAATTCCACAAGTCACTGTAGCATGTATAATACGGGGCACTGTAGCAATTCACTGTAGCAGAGTATTTAAACACATTTTAGGGTTTTATTTTCATAACTTGAAGAGGGGAGAACGTGGAGGAGGCTGCATCTTTGGATTTCTCTCATCTCTTGGAGTTCTTGAAGGAGATTGAAGGCTTGGAAAGAGGAAGAACTACAATCCAAAGAGAATTACATCAAATTTGCTAAGTTTTTCCCCTCCCTTTCATTTTCTGGAATGTCTCCATGTTGTATTGTATTTACCACGTTCTTAAACATGTGTAACTGAATCAGAATTGGTTGAGGGTGATTTCAAAGCCCCTGATATGGTTTTTGTAAGTTGATTGTGCAAGAAGTTGTTATCCAATTCTCTAATTGAAGTTGCTTGTATTTTCCAATGTTTAATGCTTATGATTACTTGCTGATTGTATTTGGGTGGCCAACTGAATATAATCTGGATATTGTCTATTGCTAGACTAGAAATCTTTATCCGTAATTGTCTTGAATTTCTAATCATTAGTAGCAAAATTGTGATCAGAGATTGCAATAGGGAATGCTTGACTTAGATCAACCTATCTTTCTTATCGTAATGCATCCATTGAATTAAATTTAGAGAGCTTGTTCTAGGTTGTTTAATGGATAGAGATTAAATAAAGAGCCTGTTTTATTTAACAACAAAGTAAGGAAAGATTGGGATAACAGAGCTTGTTGTTATCTACGGTTGATAATTTCAATGGTGTAATTGGATGATAATTCTACAATTAATTCGTAAATCCATATCTTGTGGTGGAGAATGATCCCTTGACCAGATTTCTATCATTGATTAATTCCCATTTCAATTAAGTTTGCATTGTGTTATTCATTAATTACCGTCGTATTCAGTTTTTCATCTAGTTAATCAACCAACAAAACCCCCCATTTAGTTAATTGTTGCTGGAAATAACAAATTCAATTAGAATCAATCCTCGTGGGAACGATATCTTACTTATCACTTTATTACTTGTGCGACTAGTATACTTGCTAGTTTCAAACGCATCACTAAGTCAAAATGTTTCTCTAACTAGTATCTTGTGAGGTTGCCACGTCTGAGCTTGATGATGCTTCCACAGACAACTACATCTTTCTAAAGTAAATACTTCTATTTGACATAGTAAGAATCTATAGAATCCTAACCATGCTCTGATACCAAGTTGACACGACATGCCCCTAGCTACATGGGTGAATCGTGCCTGAAACTATGGATTAGAAACTATTATCTAACGCTTGTCTTTCTTATGAAATAAACTTGAAAATATTTTAATAAATATACTATAAAACTCCACTCATAATAGCTAATGGAAATTTTCTAACAAATCTGTTACAACCTTAATGACAATAAAAATACATCCTTGCACCATTATGTAGCTTGATCTCTAGCCTTAATTTACATATTGGGCCAAACCTCAAGGGGTTTTATTGTAATTACCGCTCTAGGAAATTAAGGTTGTGAAAACATTGTTAAATTTTAGGACGTCCGTAAGTAGTAATACGTATCAAAATTACTTATAAGTCTTCATAATTTATAATTTTTCAATTACACCCTTAAACTGTGTTGTGCGGGATGGGGTATGTTAATCAAGGCTAAGAGCTAGACCCGACCCTGAACCTACCCCAGGCAGGGTAGCATAATTCTTGCCCCAGGACTGCAGCTAACCATCAATAAAGCAAAGAAAGCCTTACTCCATCTATACAGGTCGTACCGAGTCTCCAAATTTGCCTAGTTAAATTATCAATCCTACTTTTTTAGTCTAATCAAATCTTTCTTTAATTATTATAATATTTTAGCATGTTAACTTAATTTAATTAGAAATAATATTGATTTCTTGATTTAGCAATCCTTTGAAATAATTTATTCTAGATTAGGGAATATTTCATTGGTAATCCGAAGGTTTACCCTAGCTACACAAATGATTCCCAATTTTTAGAAATACAACCCTACTGTTATGTTTTTCTGTTAACCTGGATAGTTTGAGAGCTATAACTGTAACTTCCTAATATGAAACACTTGTTATTTTCCCTTTGCCTAATCATAGTCAAGTTAGTCACAAATCCCTCCTTCATCGTCTTTAACCCACCACCCACACCACCACCGTCAATTCCTTTTCCAATGCTACCACAAACACCTTTTTCTCCACCAAATACGACAATTTCCTCTAAACACTACTTTACAAACATGACAGCCAAACCCAAAAGCCCTTCTATAATTGGGCACATAAGTAATACTAAGCAAAGCAAAATCAACACAAAAGTTCTCAATCCACAAAAGAAATGATGAAGTCACGTAAGCATTTGGTTTGTTTGGATATTTTTATGTTTGTTTCATTTTCTTTACTTTTATTTTTAAAAATAAATTATGCCTCAAACTCAAAGACTCAAAATTTCAGTGTGAAGCATATAAATTTCTGACATTTATCTATTTCTTAACTATGTTTATATGCTGATAATTATGAGAGAAATCGTGACTTTACAAGGAGGAGGCTTCGCCAACTTCCATAGCTCTCACTTCTGGAACTTCTAGGTACAATTCATTTGTAAAAATTCATTAAGTACGAGCAAATTTTGTTGATTGTTCATTATATTTTTTTATTTTTTTAAATTCATCCACATTTACTAGTGGAAAGCCGAAGTTGGACAATTTTTGACATAAAATGTTATAAGTGCATGTGTAATTACGAAGGATGAGTTACAAGGGTTGGCTGCAGACCCTGAAAGTGATTCAGTCTTCAAATCAATGTCTAAACATCAACGTGCTCTACCGCACTGGTGAGACACTGATGTGTTCGAAACTAGTAAGTATACTAGTCGCACAAGTAATAAAGTGATGAGTAAGATATCGTCCCCACGAGGATTGATTCTAATTGAATTTGTTATTTCCAGCAATAATTAACTAAATGGGGGGTTTTGTTGTTTGATTAACAAGATGAAAAACGGAATACGATGGTTATTAATGAATAACACAATGCAAACTTAATTGAAATGAGAATTAATCAATGACAGAAATCTGGTTGAGGGATCATTCTCCACCATAACATACGGATTTGCGAATTAATCACAGAATTGTCATCCAATTACACCATTGAAATTATCAACCGTAGATAACAACAAGCTCTGTTATCCCACTCTTTCCTTACTTTGTTGTTAAACAAAACAGGCTCTTTATTTAATCTCTATCCATTAAACAACCTAGAACAAGCTCTCTAAATTTAATTCAATGGATGCATTACGATAAGAAAGAGAGGTTGATCTAAGCAATAAACACACAAGCTCGGATTATTTAACTTAGGTTATATTCTCCAATTGTAATCTCTGATCACAATTTTGCTACTAAGTATTAGAAATTCAAGACAATTACGGATCAAGATTTCTAGTCTAGCAATAAATCACAACCAGATTATATTCAGTTGGCCATTCAAAATACAATCCAGCATGCAATCATAAGCATTAAACATGGGAAAATACAAGCAACTTCAATTAGAGAATTGGATAACAATTCCTTGCACAATCAATTCACAAAAACCATATCAAGGGCTTTGAAATCACCCTCAACCATTTCAGATTTAGTTACACATATTCAATCAGAATAACAAATACAATACAGAGAAATTCCAGAATTGAAAAGGAAAGAAAGAACTTAGCAAATTCTTTGAAAATCTTCTTTGTAGATGAATCTTCTTGGAATTGTAGTTCCTCCTCTTTCAAAATCTTCTTTCTCTTCAAGAACTCCAAGGGATGAGAGAAATCCAGAAATGCAGCCTCCTCCCACGTTTTCCCCTCTTCAAATTATGAAAATAAAACCCTAAAATGTGTTTAAATACTCTGCTACAGTAACGTGCTACAGTGTCCCGTATTATACATGCTACCGTGATGTGTGGAATTACATTTCTACACTTCTCACACTGTTTTGATTACAACTTTCGGTACACTGAATGGATTCATAAACCTTAATTTTCTCCAAAAAGTAGACTTCGAGAGCTTTTCAACGGTATATGATATGTCATCGGGTTCATTGTATATCAATACAATTAAATCCGAGAAGATGGTTGACTAGCAGAGGTGAAAATGAAGGTTTTACTCCATTTTTGTGCAAGTTGCTCCAAAACTCCTACAAACATCAAAACCACACAAAAACATAAAAATACCAAGGAATATAGCAAAGAAACATGGACGAATTGATATGAAAATGATATATAAATAGACACTTATCAAATTCCCCCACACTTAGACTTTGCTAGTCCTCGAGCAACTACGACAATATGAATAAAACTAAACCAAAACAGAATCAACAAAAAATTAAAACACATGAATGCTTCATCTTGCAAATAGGCCTCAAAGATTGTACTTAATTATAACCCAAGGAAAACTTCAAAATAATGCACTTGATCAAGAATTTCATCTCAAAGATTAGTTTCGCTTCACTTCAATTCCTCAAGTGTGTGTGTAGAGCCATTCTCACCTAATCACTTGTAACCCAGATGAGTTTATGCATAAAAATGAATCATATTTAATATTGAAGATGTGTGTATAAATGAACTCCATAGGCCCGCTTTTCAAGTCACTCTCCACTAATGTAGACATGCACAACACCAAGGATCAAGTAGGACTTTATTAAGCTTGTAACGTTTGGCTTGGGTGAAGGTATGATAAGGGATAATAATTTGGCTCAAATCACCCACAAACCTGTCTCTTATACACATCTAGATGTGTATAAGAGACAGACCCTACAACACAACTTCATTTCAATTCACAAAGTTACTCCCCCAAACTTATTTAGAACACTCAATCTTTTTTTTTTTTTTTGCAGAAAACAAAAGAAAACTACACCCCCACACTTTGTTGTTTCATTCTTTTTAAGAACACTTAAGGATATAGATCTCTTATTCTTCTTCTTTTTTTCCTTTTTTTCTTTTTTTTATTACACTTCCCCTCCCCCACACTTAAACAACACATTGTACTCAATGTGTAAGTACGTGGACGATAAGTACAGATTGGTTTTTTTTCTTTTTTTTTATAAACACAATAGAACTCACTTGCATTGCTCATGACAGATCCCAACCTCCTCTAACTTCCCAAAACCATAACATAGCTCAAAATTTAATTGTGAATGATCTACATGCTCATAGGTAAGGGATAAACTGTTTGGAACAAATTCATTTGAGGTTAGGAAATCTTTTAGTGAGTTTACAAAGAAAAAGGCTTACAAAGGCTCAAAGGGGTAACTAGGGATCAATTTCAGTCAAGGTTGGCTATTAAGGCTCAAACGGTCAAAAGATGGCCTAAATCATTTCCCCAATGTTGCACAGTCTAGGATTTCGCCTCGAGTGATCATCAAACAAGTTCTAGAATTCATTAAAATCTGAAGAAACACTTGAATTACATAAACTTTCTCTAAGTAAACAAATAACTTAGTGATAATGGCTCGGTGCTCAATGTTGCGCAAGGAATCAAAAGCAAAGCGAAAACCAATAAACATTTCAAGCACACATATCCATGCATCATTTATCATTTTCCAAGAATTATTCTTAATTCAATCATTATCTTATCATCGACCCACAAAATGCAAGAAAAGAGGTACGTGGCGTTGTTACACCTGAGTCAAGATTGTAATTTCAACAATCCTTAGGACCAGTAGCCCGCAGACTTAAGGTTTCCAGCCTATATACCTTTATTATGAAAGAACAAAACAAGAAACAAGACACTTCAAATAAAATGAAATAAACAAACTACAGATTTATTTAGAGAGAATGCGTTTCAAGGGTTAAAGAAACCCCATATTCTGCCATTCTCAGGTTTTTTCCACAATTGTTTTTTTTTTAAATCAAAACTGATAAAGATAAAAACACATAACAACTCTAAATTACGCAAAACTAAACTCTCTCATAAAATTACAAAGTTCAACAAGTCAGCAAACAAAAACAAGTTAGTTAGAATGGGTCTACAAAGTTTAGAAGTTAGCCTCATTATTCAGCCATTATGGATTGAAGAGATCCAGAATGCGTTTCAAGAGAACTTGAACTTTTTAAGCCACCACTCTAAAAACCAAAATTAGAAAATATTACCTGGGACGAAAGAAATAACCTAAAAAAGCTCAAAAGAAACGACATGAAAAATCTCAAATAAACACACTAAAAAGAAAGCAAACAAAAACGAACAAACCAGCAAATAGAGATTACAGATGGAGGGTTAAATCCAGTTGACGCCTTTTGTTGCCTTCTCCAAACCAATTTATCCGAGCCATTGTTGGATCAGGTGAATAGACTAATTCTTGTAGTTTGTCAATTAACTCTCCTGCAGTTGAAGCTGTAACCAGCATTTGCCTTGCTGACGGTGAGATGAAATTTTTTTCTACAGCTTGATCAAGAAAGGACAACAAACCATCAAAAAAATTATTAACATTTAACAAACCAATGGGTTTCCGATGAATGTTTAGCTGTGCCCAAGAGGTGATTTGAAATATCTCCTCTAATGTACCATAACCACCCGGCAAAGTTATAAATGCATCGGACTTAACAACCATATGTACAATACGCTCATGCATACTAGAGACCTGTAACTCTTCTCCGATTGTGTTGCCTACGATATCTCGTACAGCTAATGGTTTAGGGATAATGCCGAGAACTTTGCTTCCTCCTAGGGATGCAGCTGTCGACACACACCCCATTAACCCAAGACTACCCCCTCCATAAATCAAATGAATACCCTTCGCAGCTAATGTCCTACCAAGATCTAGAGCTGTTGTTGTAAACTCTCCATCTTTACCAAATTGCGATCCGCAAAATACGCATATATTGCGGAATCGCCGAATTGGTGTTTTCTCCATTTCTACAAGTGCTCTAATCTTGTGTAAGACACGTTAGATATTATTCTTTTCAATTGCAAGACAGGTTATGGAATGACATATGAAAATATGCAAAATGTATATATACACCCATAACACTCTCAAATTTTGACACATGGGGACATACTTTCGGTGGGGGTTGCTCGATGCAGATTTATCGGCCCAAGATTTGAAAAAATGAGATATGCTTTCAGCACGGTTTGACAAAACCTACACACTTGTCTCCCACGTGAAGCATGAAAAATGGACATCTACTTTCGGTGGGGTTTGACTAAACCGCCACAATTGTCTCCCACATGAAACATGAAAAATGGAGATACACTTTCGGCGGAGGTTGACAAAACCTCCACACTTATTTCCCACGTGAAGCATTAAAAATGGAGATACACTTTCGGCGGAAGTTGACAAAACCTCCACACTTATTTCCCACATGTACTTATGCCATAGGGTAGTCATATGGTTTGTCAAAAAGAAAACTTGAAATTAAAACAAACAAAATCAACAAACAACAATAATACAAAAACAACATTGATAATCAGATCAAACGAAACAAGAAAAAAGAAATTTGACAACAACAGCACACATTCAAATATACAAGTAGTTGTGATTGTGGCTCACATCTTCCTCTGGTTTTACGTCCAGTAATGGCTGAAACGCCTTCTATTAGTCAGGGATTTGCTTCCCATCCAGTTTTCTTATAAACTGGCAAACAGGGTCGTTTTTAGTCAGATTCCCTAGACTATAACACTGCAATTCATCACGAAATTGTGTCCATAGATTAAGCAATTCAAGCTGAACAAGTCCACAAGAATGTGACTCGAGAGTTAACAAAACATTATCCAGCGACGCATTACTCAAACCATTCTTAATAAATGAAAGTTTATCTTCTCTATTCCTGGACGCAAAACCTAATGAATGACAAGTCTGGTTACAATTCCATCTAGCACATTTATAACATACTTGTAACTTTTCGCTCTTCGCCTCTTGGCGTAGTAGCTCTTTCCTAGACCAGGCATGTATTTTGCGAGATTAATATCCGGCTCACCGGACAATCTCATCTTGGCTTCGATAAGCCATCGGATATCAGCAGGCACATTTAGGAGCATCAATGCCCAAAGTCTAGTCATCCGTACTTTATAAAATTTAAACACAGCATTTTGAGGAAGTGAAGGAAAATATTTACGAAGGTTCGACAGAAAGATATCGGCATCCATTGAAGAGGAGAAAGAAGAGATATTACCGATAATGCGATCGGGTTTGTTTTTCTCCAAGATATGCACGTTTCAAACCTTTGGCGAATGACTTCAACTTCCGTTTGGATGTTTCCACAAGCTGCTGCACAAATGAGCTCAAAGTACAGAGTAATCAAATTAAACAAAAGAAAGGAAAAGAAAAGAGCAAAACGAAACTAAAGACACATAAAAGAGATAACAACACAATAGCAAACAAAAGTAAAAAACAAGTAAAAAATATAAAAACAAATAAGACAGATGGCAAAGAGAGATAAACCTGATCAATTTGATGGCCTACGAAAGGAATCTCCTCGAGACACAAAATCGATCATTATTACCTCATTTTATTTTTCTTTTCTTCTTTTTTTTTTATTTTTCAAAAACATTGGGTTGCCTCCCAATAAGCGCTTGGTTTAACGTCCTCAGCCCGACGTTGGTTGCATCATGGGAGATCCAATTTCTGTTGTGCTTCTCTAATGGGCTTGGATCCCTCTTCTAACAAGATACGGTCAATGCATATGGATGGGCCTTGGATTTCAATAATTCTCCACTCAATAGCTATTTTGTGATCTATAAGTATTCGGACGAGTTTATCTTCTTGTATTCGTGCAAGGCCCATTTCCATTGTAACTCGCAAAGTATCATTCTCACCCAAGAATCCATAATTTAAATGATCTGGAAGTGACTTAAGCTCCAAGGTATTGGCTTTCATCACAGAAGGAAGAAGTTTCTCATTAGATAAAGGCAATTCAATGTACGAAACAGCATACCTATTTGTGGTGATAGCTATAGTCTCATCCAAGCTTGTCACAGCTTCCTCCACTTCTTTAGACACTTGTATCAGCTTTCTTGGTTCTTTGAAACTTTTCTATCCTTATGTGTTCACTAATAGCAACATCCACTCCATTCTTGCAAGTTAACTCAAAACATTGTTGTGGCAAATAATCAATAACGTCAACTGCAAAAACAGAATGTAAGTCATTAGAGTACCTCATTTCCTCAAAAATATAAGAAAAAAAAGAAACATATCACCATTGCCCCATCAAACTCATATGGTTTAAAGTGCCAATAATGCATCAATCTTGATTCTAGCAGTTTTCGAGAATGGCCTCCCTAAAAGAATCGGTGTTGGATTAGGAGATGTCTCTCCTCTATTTTAAGGACATAGAAGTCTGCTGGAAAAACCAATTGATTCACCTGCACAAGCACATCTTCCACAACTCTTTTGCGATATGCATTAAAATGATCAGCAAACTGAATGGTAATACCAGTTTTCGCAAAATGTCCAAGATTTAAAGAAGCATAAATAGAATATGGCATGACATTAATAGATGCTCCTAAATCTAACATAGCTCTTTCAAACTTGGTATTAGCAATGGTGCATGGAATGGTGAACGTACCTGGATCTTTGCATTTCGGAGGAATTTTTCTTTGCAATACAGCTAAACATTTTCCCCCACACTTACCTTCTTATTTCCTTTCAACTTTCTCTTGTTGGTGCATAACTCCTTGAGAAATTTTGCATAACGAGGTACTTGCTTAATAGCATCCAGAAGTGGTATATTTACCTCGATTTTGTGAGCATTTCTAGGATTTCTTGTTCTTGTTCCTCCTTCTTTGATTTTGCAAATCTGCTAGGAAATGTTGGAGGAGTAACATAAGAAGGAATTTGAGTTTTAAGATCTACCTTAGAAGATGATGTGTTGTTCATGGTGGAAGTGGTGTCATCTTTTTCATCAGTTTGTGATTTCTTTGTCAGGTTTTTTATACTTGCCCCAGTTTCCATTTGCTCTCCATTTTGAATTTGCTTTCCACTTCGCAAAGATATCGCACAAGCATTCTCTCTTGGATTGATCACCGTTTGACAAGATAATTTTTCTGAGCATTGGCCCTCGAATTTGCTCATACTAGTAGCCAATTGTCCCATTTGATTTGCGAGATTTTGGATACTTGCCCCAATTTCCTGCTGGAATTGCATTGTGTTAGTGGCAAGTGCATTAACAATATCCTGGAGAGACATACCTGAGTTTTGTGAAGCTGGCTGTGGTGCTGGATATGGCATTGGTGGTGGTTGCATTTGAAATGGTTGCTGCACTCTAGGCTGATTAAAACCTTGTGGCCGATTTGGTATGGCATTTGGGGCGATTGGTTGATGATTCTAGTAATTAAAATTAGGGTGATCTCCCCATCCGGCATTGTAAGTATTAGAGAAGGGATCATACCATTGCCTTGGTTGTCCTGGAAATCCACCCATGGCATTGGCCCGTTCCATATATTCTTCCTGTAAAGTTGGATACATGTCGATTGGATGCTCCATCGTAGAATATATCCCACATTCATAAGATTTTTGCATATCTCCTACAGCCATGTTTTCCACAAGAGAGGTTAGCTCAGACAGTTGTTGTTCAATGTTCGGAGTGCTTACCTCATTTACTCTCCATGGTACTTGTGGCTCAAATCCGCTACTGAATTGATATAAGTTTACTGCCACGTTGTCTAAACACAAACAATCAGAAAAGAAAAACAAAGAAAATATGAATCAACAATGAAAAACAAAATAACAAATCGATTAGAAAATCAATCCCCGGCAACGGCGCCAAAAACTTGATGCGTTCGAAACTAGCAAGTATACTAGTCGCACAAGTAATAAAGTGATGAGTAATATATCGTTCCCACGAGGATTGATTCTAATTGAATTTGTTATTTCCAGCAATAATTAACTAAATAGGGGGTTTTGTTGTTTGATTAACAGGATGAAAAACTGAATACAATGGTAATTAATGACTAACACAATGCAAACTTAATTGAAATGGGAATTAATCAATGACAGAAATCTGGTTAAGGGATCATTCTCCACCACAACATACGGATTTGCGAATTAATCACAGAATTGTCATCCAATTACACCATTGAAATTATCAACCGTAGATAACAACAAGCTCTGTTATCCCAATCTTTCCTTACTTTGTTGTTAACAAAACAGGCTCTTTATTTAATCTCTATCCATTAAACAACCTAGAACAAGCTCTCTAAATTTAATTCAATGGATGCATTACGATAAGAAAGATAGGTTTATCTAATCAATAAACACACAAGCTCGGATTATTTAACTTAGGTTGTATTCTCCAATTGCAATCTCTGATCACAATTTTGCTACTAATGATTATAAATTCAAGACAATTACGGATCAAGATTTCTAGTCTAGCAATAAATCACAACCAGATTATATTCAGTTGGCCACTCAAATACAATCAGCATGCAATCATAAGCATTAAATATGGGAGAATACAAGCAACTTCAATTAGAGAATTGGATAACAATTCCTTACACAATCAACTTACAAAAGCCATATCAGGGGCTTTGAAATCACCCTCAACCAATTCAGATTCAGTTACACATGTTAAGAACGTGGTAAATACAATACAACATGGAGACATTCCAGAAAATGAAAGGGAAGGGAAAAACTTAGCAAATTTGATGTAATTCTCTTGGGATTGTAGTTCTTCCTCTTTCCAAGTTCCTTTCTCCTTCAAGAACTCCAAGAGATGAAAGAATTCCAGAGCTGCAGCCTCCACCACGTTCTCCCCCCTTCAAGTTATGAAAATAAAACCCTAAAATGTTTTTAAATACTCTGCTACAGTGACTTGCTACAGTGCCCCGCATTATACATGCTACAGTGATGTGTGGAATTACATTTCTACACTTCTCACACTGTTTTGATTACAACTTTCGGTACACTGAATGGATTCATAAACCGTAAATTTCTCCAAACAGTAGACTTCGAGAGCTTTTCAACGGTATATGATATGTCATCGGGTTCATTGTATATCCATACAATTCAATCCGAGAAGATGGTTGACTAGCAGAGGTGAAAATGAAGGGTTTTACTCCATTTTTGTGCAAGTTGCTCCAAAACTCCTACAAACATCAAAACCACACAAAAACATAAAAATACCAAGGAATATAGCAAAGAAACATGGACGAGTTGATATGAAAATGATATATAAATAGACACTTATCAGACACATTAGGTGAGCTTTATCATGTTTAATTGTTTTTGTAATCAATTTTTTTTTTCTAATTGCGGAGGCAGCTTTTTAAAACTTAGGTTACTTGTTTGAGTTATTTTGTAGCTTGCGCGGTTCATGTAGATGAAAATTTCATATTATTGCTGATTAAAATTGTGCAAGGTGTTCTTACATATACTCCTTGCCTTGTTTCAGTTGAATTTCAAGGTACTAAATTTATGAGAAATGTTGATAGAAACTTGATCTAGTGTGTTTTGCTTTAGGCGATGGAATCCACAACGAGTATCATCATGGTTCAAACCTTACATGATATAAAATTTTTCTTATTTCTGTTATTGCCTTATAGTGACAAGGCCTCTTAATAAAAGCTTAAAGGTTATCTCAGCTAAGACTTTGTAATATGTGTTGTAATATCCTTTTTTTTTTTTGTAATATATATTATAACATGTGTTATGGTTACATGTGTAATATATGTATTAATGTGTTATGTGTTGGATTTGTAATGTAATAGATGAGAGATGATGGGCTTAGTGGAAAGGAGGAAAGTAAGGAAGCACTAAATGGAAATTGTGCTTTATGATATTTAATAAATAGGAAGAATTCTAGAATTTCTTCCATCCTTGCTCTCTAAACACACGTTCCAGCCCTTCACTCCCTCTAAGCTCCACACACACACACATAACTTCAACAAGAATTCAAGCAAGCAAGTGGTAAGAACTCTTCTCTCCTTTAGAATTCTTGTGCTATTGTGTATGTATTTGCAAGAATTCTTTTGGGTTGTGATGTGAGTATGTGAATTGTTGTTTGTGCTGCTGGGAATTTGTGTGGAAACATGAATTTGAATGAGTTTTGAGTGCATCTAAGCAAGAGGATGAAGATATAAGCTAGAATTGAGAGTTTAGTCAAATCCTGGAAATTTTGTTACACTGAACAGTGCATGTTCCAAAAATTACCAAAAATCAGTGGGACATTTTCTTGTTCTGAAATTTTATGGATGAAAATAGACATGTCCAGGAGTGTGTATCAATTTGATTCACTCAAAAATTCGAAGTAGGTGATTTGTAGTGAATTTTTGAATTTCTGGTATGGTATTGCACATTCCCCTGTCTTAGAACAGAGTAGGGGAAGACGATTTTAATTGAAGGTACAAATATTCATAGAATTACCTGATTTTTGGTATGGAAGTCCTTTTATGTGTCATATATGAGACTGTAAATTTTCACTGAGATTGAAGGTCTGTGTGAATTGTTATAGATTTTTAAAGTTGGCTTGTTAAAACTGGAATTTATAGTTTCCAAAACAGGGCAGTTAGAAATAAATGGATTTGAATGGGTTAAACACCTTGAAAAGCCCTGATTTTTGGTATGGAGGTATATATATATGTTATATACCATCCTGTAAATTTGTGTAGCCATTTGAGTAGGATTGAAATTCCTACAAATTTTTAAGTTGATGGTGCTCAGTGAAGTCAATGCAGTGGCAGGATGGTTAAGGTAATGAATTTGATTATTTTGAGTGACCTAATGACCCCAATTTGCTCTAAAAATTTTAATGAGACATGAGGTATGTGTCTAAAAGATTTCTACCAAATTGTGTGAATTTTGAAAGTAGACAAGTGTTGTTGTAAATTGTTTGTCAAAGTAAGTATAGAAATAGAGCCAAAAAAGGGAAATGTTTTACAATTGTATGGTGACCTAAAAAGAGATTTTTGTTTTATTTTTAGGTCAATCAAAAGCATTGAAAAGCAGCCATACAAGGTAAGTAAGCTAACTACTCTGAGGCCACAATAAATTGTGTACTGTATGTATGAAATTTTGTGGATTATAACACTATTAAATACTAGCAATCTGATGCTTAAATGTGAAATATTGTGACTAATTGTGAATGATGAAATGTGATTGGCATGCCAAGACCTAGGAAGTTTAGCTCTCATAGCTTGAGGGGAGGTCTGGACCATGTGTTTCTCTAAACGAGATTTGGTAGCATGGGCCCGGTATCACCCGGATTGTCAGACTAGGCTCGAGCTATTTCAAGTGTAGGCATCTAAATGTATTTGTACTGTTCTGTACTGTTCCATGGCTTGAGGGGAGGTCTGAACCATGTGTTTCTCTAAATGAGATTCGGTAGCATGGGCCCGGTATCACCCGGATTGTCAGACTAGCCTTAAGCCTTCCGTACTCCCCTGGCTTGAGGGGAGGTCTGGACCATGTGTTTCTCTAGATGAGATTCGGTAGCATGGGCCCGGTATCACCCAGATTGTAACTAGCCTTGAGCTATCATATGGAAACTGATTGTGAAATGAAAAGTCCCACCTTGATTAGAGAGTCTTTTCCCCTAGGTGACTGTAACTGATACTGTGGAAGCTTCCTCATTATGTGATTGTGACTATGCACGAAAAAGCAATGAGTAGAGATATGTGAACCCACTTATATGAGGTTGAATCGACCTATAGAGGTCTAGAAAGAAAATTGGCGCGGGAGCGCAAATGTAACCGAAGTGAACTTGAAGCATTTCTTTTCTTTACAATTTAGATAATGCTTGTGTAGTTAGAAATGGATAGTTTCATACTGTGGATTAAATTCTATTGCTATTGTTTATTGCTGTATATTCGCTTAGCTTACTTACTGAGTTTTACTCATGAAAGTTGTTGTGTTCCTCAGGTGATCAATAGATTGAGCTAAGGATGGAGGACTTTTGGCATTGTTGACAGAGTTCCCTTGGCAACCATAGACCGCTGTTCTATATTAGCATAGCCATACTGTAGAACCTCTTTTGATTTTTGAATGTACATAAATGCAGTGGATGTCATTAGGAATTCTAATTGGAGTTATACTTATATCAATCTTTGAAAGAAATATTAGAGTTCACAATTAAATGACTGCATAAAATATTACTTTCTGTATGTCCAGTATGGGTTATGACATGTGTTGTCCATTTTCTTTTTTTCAGTAAGTGTCCAAAGTTGTGTTTCTCTTTTGTGGGTTTACTAATTGTAGTTTTTAGCTTTGCAGGATCCCTAGATCAATGAGTTCACATGGTACATTGTATAATGAGGGTTCCTTTGTGCCATCAAATGTTGCCACGTGGTGAGAGTGTTAATCACTTCTTGCCTTTCACCAGTTTAGCAGCATTCTAGGATTCCATAATACCTTGTTCTCTCGGCAGATGCTTTTATTGTTTAACTTATTTCTTGTTAGAAATATATATCTACAAGGATATCTAATAATATCATTTGAACAGAAGGCCTTCTAGTTTGTAATCAATTCTAAAATTGTTGATTTTTATGCTCTTAATATTTTTAGATATGTGCTATAAGAGTGATGGATATTTTCTATAAATTTATAGAAACATCATTAACAAATAACATAGTTATTATTTATTTTATCCAAATATGATTATATCAATGACTAAAGGCTCTAGAGCTTATCTATTGATAAAATTCTATATATATGAGACGTATAATTTTATCATAGCTCAAAACCAATTCACAATCTATAAACAATAGGTGGGCACTTTGTTTAGAAAATGTTGTTGTGTGGTTGTCTTCAATGGGAAAATAGAGAGTCTCTAACCTAGAGGTGGCAAAATAACTCGGTCGGGCTGGGTCCCCGAAAAACTTGGACATTCAGGGCCAGGGAATTGACCGAAAAACCGGGGTAATTGGCTGAGGCCAGGGTGTGATTTTTCTACCCGACCAGGGCCGGGGTAGAGGTGCCTGGGCCGGGGACCTAGAATTGAACCCAGGGTATGCAATTAAAATTAGCGGCTACATCCGTTTAGTCCATCAATTTTTAATTCTTAAACATAACCCCCTAAACTATTTTTCTAAATAATTCATAAAACCTTAACAACCTAGGCCCAAGCCCATACCCAACCCAGCCCACCTAAAATAAATTAAATGAGTTTTGAAAATGTTGTAATGAAAGAGATTCGAACTCATTCCCCCTTGTCAACACAAGAAAATAGCATGCAGCTTACCACTAAGTTGTAGCCTACATTTGAATTAAGGGTGCAACAAATTTTAATAATAAAACATAAATTAAATGAGTTTTAAAGAAATGCAATTCAAGAGATTCGAGCTAGTTCTCCACTGGAAACAATAAGACAATAAGCATGGTAAGACACCGCTGGGCTACAACCCACTTTGCAATGAATTTTACATGCAATATATATATAACACAACAAAAAAAATTCATAATTAAAAAAAATACGCAACCCGGGTTTTAATCCTGGGTTATTGGAAAACCTGGCCCCGCCCGGGGTAATCCAGCCCCAGCCCCAGGAATAAAATTTTGAGGAATTTCCTAGGACTGGGGTCTGCAATTGGTGATTAGGGTCGGGGCTGGGGTTGGGGGTCCTCGGTCCCAGCCCCTGATTTTTCCATCCTTACTCTAATCATTTGAAGTGAAAACTTCAAGACAAAGACACTTGTGCTTCATGAATGCATTAAACATGACCACGTGGAATTATATCATTTAATGAAAATACCGTGACCAAATGTAAATTATCACAGCCGAGCATTAAAGATATTCCTACCTTAATCCTAAGTGGGTAGTGTACCTCTAATATACAGACTATGGTCTTTGACTAGAATAAAAAGTGAGATCTAAATAAAACTTGGCTAGTTAGAATTATAAAATCAGACACTATACCATAGATATGGAATTCATAACTCCTAAGGGATTGTAGAATGTCACATTGATGGTTTTAAAAGGTTTTAAGTGACAGAATCTTAGCCAATGTTTAATGAAAAGTTATTCATTTAACTAAGATTTATCTAAATAAATCTTAAATTACTTAAATGGTGTAAAACTAGTGTTAAGGGATCAAGATGTAATTGGAAGAGTAATATAGTAATTTATACCTAGCTCCAATTATTGGCATTCCATGAAGGGTATTTTTATAAATTTCTTGCTCAATGAATAAAGCTTTAAAGCAATATAATTTAATCAGATTAAATTATTAAAGCTTTCTGCAAATATTATTTAATTCAAAAGTGCAATTTTAGACCTATAGTTGAATGGACCAAAGTTAATAAGTGGGAGCTACGATAATTATGAGATATAGGATACTATCCTAACTTATTGGAGCTTGTAATTAAATATGTTTACTAAGGTATCCTTGGCAGCTGTTTAAAATGTACTTAAATTAAATTAGACTAAAAGAAATATTTTTGTTTAATTTAACTGGGCTTATTGGAGGATTAGGTCCATATATTAAATTAAATAATTAAATAAATCCAATTATGTCTTTTATTTTATCAATAGGGATTTATTAAATAAATTGGGCTAAATTAAATAGTTTAAATTATAAGCTCAATGTAAGAGTTGGATTTTCATAAGGTATCCAAGTTCTAGAAGGATTCTATGAGATTAAAGGCCTAATTGAACTAGGATTTAGAAATTCCAATTGGATAAGGACATTAGAGACTATATAAATCAAGTTATATGGTTTCAATAGCCCTAGTGTGCCACGGAAGACAGAAAAGGTCAAGCCTCCCTAATTTGCCCTGAAGTTTTTGCCAGACTAGACTCCTTGCTCTAGTGCCACTTGACCCTTTTGTTCTTTGATTTCAAGTATGGTCTAGTATTGATTAATGCCCACACATCTAATTCAAGTTCTTTACAGTTATACCTCCAATCCAAAGTGGTGAGAAAGCACAAAAAATTTTGAATATAACTGCTTATGCAACTTATCCATGATTGTCTACTTCTCCAAATTGTAAGTTTGGATTTATCCACTATATCAACTTCTGCTCATGTCTAATAAGTTTGATGGAGTTCTTAAGATTTCTCGGCGGAGACAACAACAGAAAAGGCATAAGTTTTTCTTTATAATGTTAAAAAGTCAACTAGTGAGCCTTCTAAATCAATATGCCTTACTCTGTTTCTTTTCTCTAATTTTAGGTGTATAAAACTTGTCTATTTATTTTCTTATATTCCCGAATATTGTCATTATATAGTTTATTGGGGATAATAAATTGAATGTCCTTATATCAATATGCAAGACTGGTAGTGTTTCCACTCCTACACCTGAACCTGATAAGAAGAATTTGTTCTTTCAAAGTTTGTATGAGGAAGAGCAGAACTTCATGCCAAGAATTGGTACCAAGGGTGGGAAGAATGATTCTCAAAGAGAAATTGAGGATAAGGATGTAGTTGAATGTTTAGATAGTGGTGTCCAGTTTTGGACAGACTTCGCAAAAGTCCACTATCATCCTCAGAGTGTCTATGATATAAGTGGATCATGGATGGAATTCCAGGAATTTGACAATTATGTAATTGGAAGAGATGCTTCCGCTAGAAGTTTTCGACGCGAAGACTTGTGCGAGAGGCTTCGTTTTTTTACAGAAGAGTGTGACCATATTCAGGTGTCTTATGCTACAAAACCTTTTACCCATTTTGATTTAGCGCAATTAACGAATTTCAGCTGCACAAGTTTTATTGATTTCAACATGGATAATTGCTTATCTAATGCTTGTTGAAGGAAGGAAAAAGTGCATATATATAGTCCACTTTGCATGTTGGATGCCTATGTGTTACTTATTTTCTGTTATTCTCCACGACAGTTCTCTCATATCTGATGTCTTCTTAGGCCTGTACTCTAGATCCCCAATGAGGCATTTGAATAACGTCTGCTATTATTAAGAAATTACTTGACCTATAAGTTTAGAGCATAACTATGATATTTAACCTCTAATACACTCTTTCAGGTGCATGGCTTCACATGCCTCCTGTGGGTCTTACAATTGGCTCAAACATAACTTTTTTTTTTTTCAAATGATATTGTAGGGATTCAACCATACACTTTGTTATTAATACCTTTTTAAAAAGCTACTTCGTTTAAAAGCTTAAGTTCGAACCTCTAATAATTCTACATGATGTAGAGAGCTTTATCTATATTCTTTAACTGATGTCCCTGTTGAGAATAAATTTGATGTCAATCTCTTTGTCAATATCTAAACATATAAATACATTAATTTTTTTTAATTCCAACGGTCATGCCTCGGCTAATTTAGACTTGGAAAACTCTCCTAGTATGCATATGGATCTAGTTTTAGTACCTTCTTTTTAGTACATTCTTCAAAGCTGGAATAATCTTATATAAATTTGTTCTGAATCTAAGTGCTTCTCTTTTCTTCAATTTTGAACATTTTATGATTTTGACAGGGTTTTCAATTTATTGTCGATGACTCTGGAGGTTTTTCTGCAGTAGCTGCTTACTTTTTGGAGAATATTGTTGATGAATACGCGGACACTCCAGTGTTGCTCTATGCTGTCTGCAGTCCAACTTCTCATATGAATCTTAGAAGCAGGAAACAGACTGTCTTCAGGGACCTCAATGATGCCGTTTCATTTTCAAGGTTATTAGCATCCTGCTGCAAATTGATTGTATGTCTAATACACATTTTAAATGTGATTTTCTAGCTTTCCTCTTTATTTGATGCCTTGTATCTCCCTTTGCCTTGTTACTTGCCATCAAGCTCATAGCATATCTAGAGTCTTTTTTTTTTTTTTTAATACTGACATATATACATATATGCATAAATATCATGGTGATATTTTATGTATACTAATCTTCTGCTTAATTTTAAAGGTAAAGTTTCATCATTCCTCCACATAAAAGATGAGAAGCCTTACCAATGTGGTGCAGTTTATGCTGTGGCTTTAGATTCTACCAGTCTTCCTTTCCAGATGGAGCCGGTTGGGCCAACTGCAGATTCGGGTGATGTGTCTAGTGCTGTAGATGTGAATGGTCCTGTTCAAAATTTAGCATGCAAGCTAGCCAGAAAATATGGTGGCCATTCCGGATGCTGCAATGCCAGCACCATCATTAATTGGTATTATTTCAATGGCTCTAGATTTCATGCTCGTATTTATAGGCAATGGGTTTTGTTAACCATTCAGGAGTATGAAAACCAGGGAAACATGGCGGGGAATCTATACTTGGGAGTTTGTAGCCTTTGACACCTGAGGTGGCAGAAGATGTGGAGGACTTTCAGGCAGTTGAATGCATGACTGTACATGGAGCACTTGGGTTAGGTATTATTTGGAATCAGTCCATTGTCAGTCAACTATTATATAGTCTCCTAGGTTATGTTTAATAACTTATACTTGATGCTTTGGTTACTATCAAGTGGTTGTTCGTAGACTGTAGTTTTGTGAGCTGTAACACACACCCCACTCATCTGCTTTAGTAGACTAGAGTAATGGCATCTAGAAGGACTAGAGTATTGGCATCTAGGAGGACTACCTTAAGGATTTGCTGCTTTATGAGAACCAAGTGCCTTATACTATCTAACTCATCATTCTTGTTCCACAGGATGCCGTTATGGTTCTGTGTCTGAAGTGAAGGATACAGTTGATGCTGTTTACGAAAATGCAATAAGAAGACCAAAGTTTTGCCATTTATCAGTTGCTCGCTGTCCGCTCCCCATACCTGTGCCATTTCGTTCAATTTTTGGGACTCATGTTGGACAATGTGGTGAGCTGTTGAGCAGCCCAATTTTAGGTTCTGCAACAAGAGGATCACTTGATGTCCAATCTATAACAATAGCTGCTAGACTGTGTTCAAGCAGTGCATTGTTGCCATAATTTCTAGAGAATAGGTTGGGGAATCTACGGAAGCATGGAATAGAAAGGGGAGCTCTAGGGGCTGAGCTACTTAGACTTTGGGGATTTGGGAAAGATGAAATAGATGAAATTGGAGAGACACTTTCAAAAATGGTTACGACTTTGAATCCTGATTCCCATTTGTCCTTGGATTCAGATTAAGTTTCAGCTAAGTTAAACGAGTTGAAATTTCTGAAAATCAGGTTTTAGAAAAACAATTTTGCTTGTAGTAAACTGGAATGCATGCAGATGAATTTTGTGAGTGACAACTTGTTCCTCATGGACCTGGGAATTCCTCTGTTCTTGTTGTATCAGCACACTTTAATGAATCATATTTATATAATTTGAGTCTAACGAGCTTAATGATGAGGTCAAGAAAAGGGGGGGGTGGTTTTAGCAAATTATGTAGCCTCTTTCCACAGCTTAAGGAATTTTAGGGGTGTGGAAGTGGCCAGGAAAGTGGTATATATATAGAGAGTTAACAAAGAAGTTACTTTTGCTTTGTCTTCTATTAATTTAATAATTCAAAAATTATGCATTTTTACTCTGTCATCTGATCATGTGAAATTATAACAATTATAATCATATATTTATCTTGGTTCTAGGTTGTCAAGCAACTGTAAGCCTACATTAGAGAGAGATTTGCAGGACCCAAATAATAGGCGAAATATCACTCGTGATGAAAGATAGCGTGCCCTTTTTTTGGCGTAAAGATGATAAACGGGTTTCAAATGAATAAGGCCCTATCAAAGCACATATGGCCCCTGGATTCAGATGAAGTTATGTGTTCTGCAATGCTATCTTGGTTATAGGTCTTTATGCTGTTGACATTTGTCTCTTACCCTGATGTAAATTTAAAGAAAAAGGATTTGAATGTTAAGATTTGGAATATGAGTCAGACTTAAGTGTTTTTGTTTTCTCATGGTAGTAGTGAGTAAAAAGGACAATCAATTTGGCAGTTGGGATAGAATATCAGATCAATTCAAGCACCCTGCAAGCGTTGTAACTTAGACTGATGAAGGGAAGAGTTTCTAAAACCGACTTTAGTAGTTTTCCTCTCCATGTGGAGGACAATAATATTTAGCCCTTGCATCGTTCCATAACGTTTTAATAAAACCGGAACGAACGAAAGAATGTTGCTTTCATCATCACTGTGCCGTGAATGTTGTTATGAACACAATTTCCCTGTATTTTTAGTGTTAGTAATAAGAGCTCACAGATTCATTTTTCTTTGTTGCATGATACAGTTGCTCTAGTCAACTCAACACCAAAGGAAAAGCATCGGAAGCAAGAAAAAGAAGAAGATAGAAACTGAAATCAATTTACCATGCATTTGATGCGTTGTTATAGAAGTTGCTTTCGTTTAAATCTGGGACTTAAATCTGATAATGATATAGTCCTCACCATGTGTATACTGCTCCTGCTGTCATGTTCTACCTCAAATTTACCCTATTGGAATTGGATTCAGACTTTTGTTATTTTCCATCTTCAGCCATTTTTATATGGGTTTGACTAGGTTATTGACTGGTTATATAATTGAAAATCTTCTGTCATATTTAGTCTGAGGTTTGTATGATGCTTTTATTAATTTTAATTTGTTTATCATTGCCGATTTAGATGAAAGTGTTAGAAAATAGACTCTAGAAAATATAGCAAAATGTTTGATTGTATTGAGTAATTGTGAATCAATTCAACCTATGTGACTTAGGAACTGTAGCTAGTGTATGTGAGCACCTTGACACTCTAATTTAGTTATCTAATTTTCTAGTCAATATTGCAATTGAAGGACATGAGCCATATTTACAGGCTCCTTTGTCTGTTTCATAAGTCGGTGAACACAATTAGGAAATTAATTTATCAAAGTCGGTTTGCTTGTTATTGGCTCTTATGTGCGGTTTATTGCAATTTGCATCAAGAGGATAAGCATTGCATGGCTTGCATGGACTCTAGCAACTTCAAGAAGCTTTCACCGTGATTTGTAATTGAAAAATTTATTGGCTGAATAGTTTAATCCTGAAAATGTCTTTGACCGACTTCAATCTTAGCTTCACATTGGCTAAGTAATGCGGCTGATTAAAATAATTTGATTATTAAACTACTGCCTTGTTAACCGACTTTAGCTTAGCCATTCAATTGGAAGCTTAGTGTGACTCATGTCACGAGCTTAGAGTTTTGCGCAGCTGCTCGTGCGGCACATAGGCAACTTGAAACCGAAAGTTGCTAAGTAAGCCTTGTAGTGTGCTTCTCGCTCAAGGAGAAGTTAGGACCGTTGAGCTAAAGAGCTTTGTAGGCAACAAGAGAAGAGAAGAGAACTTAGAGGCAAGTATTGCAAATACAAAGAGCTTTTGTATTACACGAATGCTTGCTTACAATGCTTTTGGATTGTATTTGCTTGAATTGCTTGGATTTGTGGGATGGTTTGCAAATGAGCCTAGGAGGGGTATTTATAGTAATCCACCTCCTCAATGGAAGGTTAAGATTTGTTACATCCAACGGTCCATATTTCCTATCTAGATATTTATCCTAAAATATCTAAGATATTTCTATGGAAGGTTCTAGCAACTTGGCTTGCTAGATAATTCTAGACCTTCTAGGATCTTCCGTAGCCTTCCACATTCTTTTGCAACCTTCTCGAGTCTTCTAGAGACTTCTAGAGCCTTCCAGACGCATCTCACGACTTCCGGATCTCTCCGAAATGTCCCGGAACGTTTCGGAACCTTCTAGAAGCTTCCGGATCACTGTGTCTACTCTTCGCGCCATTGAGTTCCTCTGGACACAAGGATCCCAAATCACCATAACACTTGCCCTGAATTCCCATTCCTTGGCGTTCTTTCGAGCAAGCTTGGCGTGAAACAGTGCGCATGTCGCGCGGGGCGTGAGATCCTCCCCCACCTAATTTCGCGACACCCTCGTCGCGTCTTCGAGGATGTGTCCTTGGTTGCGGGTAGGTGGTCTTCCCTTCATGTTGACGCTTCCCTTTCGCATGCTTGCGTGTCTTCTTGGTTGCCTTTTTCGCGATCCTAGGTGGCATCATGCGGTGAGGCGTTATGGATGGAGGTTTGGCATTGGGCTTCATTTTGATTTGATGAGCCTCTTGTCTTGGCGGTAGCCTCCTTGGTAGCCTTTGGGGTGTAACATCCTTGTACTTCTCAAGGATGGCTTGGACATGTCTTGGTAATGGGTCTTTGGCAACAGTGATGTCCTCTCCATCGTTTACCTCTCGAACGGTGGCAAAGAAGCTTGGATCTTCCTTCGTTCCTTGCTTGAGTTGTAGTGCGGACATCATCTTGCTCTCCACCTTGGTCGCACATTCCGCCATGACCATGTATGATTGACTCCCATCGAGGATGTTGAGGGAGTTAGATGCTGGTATGGGGAAAGCATGGGCTTTGTCGAAGAACTCCATGCCCAACACTACTTGGAAATCGTCCATAAAGACGATGGAGAAATCAAGGTTGTCTTTCCATGCGCCCAATTGCATTGGTGTCGCTTTGGACACACCCACTATGGCTTTGGCGGGTGAGTTTACCGCCTTAATGGTGCCTCCTCCATTGGTATAGTTGAGGCCCAACCTCTTGGCCTCCTCAATAGAGATGAAGTTGTGCGTGGCTCCCGTGTCAAGCATCGCACGCACATCCTTGCCATTAACATGGCACTTACATACATGAGACCCTTATTGGCATATGTGGGTCTCTTGAGTGCACCGATGACGTGAAGAGAACCCATCTCTACTTGGGGCTCTCCATCTTGGGTACCCTCATATTGAGCAGCGAGGGCAATGAGGGTCTTCTCTTTGGGCAATCCCGTACCCAATGAGGGCCATCACAAATGAAACAAGGACTTTTAGGCTTGAGGGAATCAGACTTACCTTTGTTAGGCATGTCGCGTTTGTCTCCCTTAAATGGTTTATGTGCACCACCTTCCCTTCGGGCATGATCCTTCTTAGGACTCCACTCTCCCCCATCTTTATCGTGGTTGGTCTTCCTTTCCTTTGATTGGGTTGTGTAGTCGACAAGGGATTCGGCTATGGCTATGGCGTCATCAAGGTTTTGCACGCCACGCCTCTCAAGCTCAACCCTTGCCCAATCTCTTAAGCCATCAAGGAAGTAGAAGAGGAAGTCTTTTTCGGACATACCTTCGATTTCAAGGATGATTGTGGTGAAGTCTTTGATGTATTCGCGAATGGTGCCACTTTGCTTCAAACGGCGGAGGCGACCCCTTGCCTCCTTTTCCGCATTGCTTGGAGAGAAATGCTTCCGTAGCTCTCTCTTGAAATCCTCCCATGTGCGAAGGATGATGATGCCTTTGCTCGCGTCGCCATGCTTTCGATGCCACCATAATTGGGCTGCATCGCGAAGGAAAGTAGGTGCAATGCCAATTCTCGAAGCATCGTCATGGACACCTTTTGCCTCGAAATATTGCTCCAAGCCAAAGAGGAAGTTTTCCACTTCCGTGGCGTTGCGAGTGCCGTGGTATGTGGCGGGAATAGGCACTTGTATGTTGGTTAACCCGCTAGGACTTGAGTAGGAAGGGCTAGCACGTTTGCAACGGTGCTTCTCCCATTCCGTGCGAGATTCTTCTACTTCCGCACGGATTACCCGTAACTCACGCTCCACAAAGCTTCGTAAGGCAATGAGCTCTCGTGTAAGGTCATGGAGCTGACCTTTGTAAGCTTCACTGAACTCGAGTATGTTGGACTTTGTGGCTTGAGTGATCTCCCCATAATCCGTCTCTAGGCCTTCGAGACGGTCAGAGAGGCCCTCAATAACATTGTCCATACTCGAGATGGTTTGCTCTACGCTAGCAACACGAGGCTCTAAGGATTCCGAGGATGGAGCTTTGGACTTACCTCGTTTTCCTTGTGGGCGTAGTTGAGGTTGAGGTTGTTCCTCACGTCCGTGGACTTGCTCCTCCATGGTCACTTCAATATCGGATGCCATTTGCTCTTGCGCTCGAACCTTGCTCTGATACCAACTGTCACGAGCTTAGAGTTTTGCACAGCTGCTCGTGTGGCACTTAGGCAACTTGAACCCGAAAGTTGCTAAGTAAGCCTTGTAGTTTGCTTCTCGCTCAAGGAGAAGTTAGGACCGTTGAGCTAAAGAGCTTTGTAGGCAACAAGAGAAGAGAAGAAACTTAGAGGCAAGTGTTGTAAATGCAAAAGAGCTTTGTATTACATGAATGCTTGCTTACAATGCTTTTGGATTGTATTTGCTTGAATTGCTTGGATTTGCGGGATGGTTTGCAAATGAGCCTAGGAGGGGTCTTTATAGTGATTCACTCCTCAATGGACGGTTAAGATTTGTTACATCCAACGGTCCATATTTCCTATCTAGAATCATCTCCCTAAATATCTAGATATTTATCCTAAAATATCTAAGATATTTCCATGGAAGGTTTTGCTAGATAATTCTAGACCTTCTAGGATCTTCCGTAGCCTTCCACATTCTTTCGCAACCTTCTCGAGTCTTCTAGAGACTTCTAGAGCCTTCCGGACGCATCTCACGACTTTCGGATCCTTCCAGATCTCTCCGGAATGTCCCGGAACATTCCGGAACCTTCTAGAAGCTTTCGGATCACTGCGTCTACTCTTCGCGCCATTGAGTTCCTCTCGACACGAGGATCCCAAATCACCATAACACTTGCCCTGAATTCCCATTCCTTGGTGTTCTTTCGAGCAAGCTTGGCGTGAAACAGTGCGCATGTCGCGCGGGGCGTGGCACTAAGCTTCTAGAATTTGCAACAACTTTTAACACTTCTCCTTGATGCAAATTCTTGTCACTCCAATTAAGTCTCGTAGCTATTCAAATCTTTCTCGTGGTAATGCTTTGGTGAAGATGTCTGCTAGTTGCTCTTCTATTCGACAATATTGTACTGATATCACTTTATTTGCCTCTGCTTCCCTGAGAAAGTGGTACTTTATTGCAACATGTTTAGTACAACTATGAAAGACAGGATTTTTAGCCATTGCAATTGTTGACTTGCTGTCTCACTTAATCTCTGTAGCTTAATGTTGTGCTTCTCCCATATCTTCAAGTATACATCTTAGCCAAATTGCTCGACTCATTGTATTTGTTATTGCTATGTATTTTGTTTTTGTTGATGACTGTGAAACGTTGTCTTGTTTCTTGGACATCCATGGGAATATTCCCGAACCCAATGTGAATGCATATCCAGATGTACTCTTCATGTCGTCCAATGATCTAGCTCAATCGCTATCGATGTAGCCAATCAATTTTGCGTCAGCAGTAGTGTTAAACCAAATACCGTACTCTTTCATTCCATACAATTATTTGAGAATTTTTTTGCAGCTCCATATTAGACTTGTGTTGGATTCTACATGAATCTTGAGAGAAGAATTGACGCATACATGATATTCGACCTTATTGCCATCAAGTAGAGTAGCTTCCAATGAGGCTTCTAAAGTGTGAAGCATTTACCTTTTCTGGGCCTTCTTCCTTTATCACTTTTTCATTAGTAATAAGAGGAGTTGCAATTGACTTACACTCATTCATTTGAATCTCTTTAGTAGACTTTCAGTGTATTTCTTCTGAGATATGAAATTTAAGACTCTCCTTGGCTTATTTCAATACCAAGAAAGTAATGCATCAGATTCAAGTCTGTCATCTCAAAAGTCTTCATTATATCTTCCTTGAATTTTTTGGTCATCTTCTCATTGTTGCTAGTGCAGTTAAGATCATCCACATATAAGGAAACAATAAGAATGTTTTGATCTTCTGTCTTAGTGTAGAGAGTCGGTTCACTTTTGCTTCTCTTGAATCCTTGTTTTGTAAAGTACTTATCAATTCTACTATACCAGGCTCTTGGAGCTTGCTTTAACCCATATGGTGCTTTCCTAAGCCTTAGAACTTTATCCTCTTTTCCTTGGACCTCGAACCCTTGAGGTTGTTCAACATAGATTTCTTCTTCAAGGAATCTGTTCAAGAATGTTGACTTCACATCAAGTTGATAAATCTTCCACTTCTTTTGAGCAACAAGTGCAATAAGAGTGTCTAAACATGCAACCAGAGCAAATGTTTCATTGTAGTTGACTAGCCCTTTGCAACTAGTCTTGCTTTGTGCTTTTGAATTGAGCCATCAAAGTTAAGTTTTGTCTTGTAAACCTATTTAACTCCAATGATTTCTTTATCTTCAGGATAGTCTACCAACTCCCATGTAATATTTTTCTCGAGTATCTTTATTTCTTCTTGCATAGCCTTCACCCATTCTTCTTACTTTGAAGCTGTTTCGCAACTTTCTGGCTCTACTATAGTGAAGTTGCAAGATTCATAAATATCAATAAGAGATCTCACTTTCCTTGGCGGTGTCTTTGGAGATGATTCTTCTTTTGAAAGGAGTCTTCATGTTTTGAAGTTGGAGAATTAGTTAGAGTTTCTGAATCAGTTGCTACTCTTTCTTGATGTGGAGGTAATGATTGAAATGGAATTATGATATTTCGTTTTTCAAACTTTTCTTCATCCCAGTTCCATGCAGCATTTTCATCAAATTCCGCATCTCAACTAATAATTAATTTCTTAGACTTGAGGTTGTAGATTCTGTAGCCTTTGGATTGAGTACTATAGCCCATGATATCCCCTTTTCTGTTTTCTCATCCAGTTTGCTTCGTTTCTCCTTTGGAATGTGAACGTAGCATATACAACCAAAAACTTTGTGATGTTTTGCTGATGGTTTATGTTCGCTCCATGCTTTGACTTGAGTCCTGTTTTGAACAACTTTAGTTGGACATCCATTTAGGAGATAAACTATTGTGTAGACTGCTTTTGCCCAAAATGTGTTTGGTAGGCCTTTTTCTTTTAGCATTGCTCTTGCCATCTCTATCATTATTCTATTCTTTCTTTCTAATACACCATTTTGCTCTGGAGCATACCTAACTTTCAATTTATGTTCCACTTCTTCATCTTCACAGAACTTGTCAAATTGCTTGGTTGTGTATTCTTTGCCACGATCACTCCTTAGAGCTTTTATTTTGTGACCGCTTTGATTTTCAACATAGGCCTTAAAATTGTTAAAGATCTCAAAGACTTGTGATCTTTCACAAAGAAAGTAGGCCCAAATCATTCTTGAATAATCGTCAATAAGAATGAAGTTCTTGTTCTGATTGTACGAAGGAGTTGTCATTGGACTGCATACGTCAGTATGTAGTAGCTTCAATAATTTATTTGCTCTCCACGCCTTTCCTAATGGAAATGGTTGACGCTGTTGCTTCCCAAGTAGACAACCATCACATACGCCATCTTTCTCTTTGATATCATGTAGATCCTTCATCATCTTTTTCTGATGGAGAATTCTCAATCCATGGAAGTTAAAATGACCAAATCTTTGATGCCAAAACATGAGTCGTAATGTTATGCCTTCATTGTTGTTTGTTTGGCATATTTCCATTAGATAGGAAAATTACGTTACTCCATCTTCACTTTAGCAATTACCAAGTTTTTATTCTTTTTATCATAGATTGTGCATGTATCACCTTCAAAGTGTAAAGAATAACCATTCTGGATCATCCGGCCCACACTAAGCAAGTCTTGTTTCAAGCTAGGGACTAGTAGAACATTTTGGATGAACCTTGTTCCCTTATTTGTCTCTATAGCAATTGCCCCTTTGCCTTTAGCTTCTACTAGAGCACCATTGCCAATTCTAACTTGTGATTGATTTGTAGTATCAACATCACAGAAAATCATCTCATCACCAATCATATGGTTATTGCATCCGCTGTCAATATACCACTTGTTACCCTTTTCTTCCGACAAGGCTTGATAGGCGTAGAACAGTGTTCCACCGATGTCTTTATTTTCTGAGTAGTTGGCCTAATGACTTTCTTTTGATTGACAATCTTTTTCTAGATGCCCCAATTTCTTACAATTGTTGCACTGTGGTTTGTCACGATGCCAATAATTTTTCTCCAAATGGCTTGTTTTCTTACATATGCCACAAGGACGATATTTTTTATTTTCTTTATTTCTAGAGCCTTCTCCTCCTCTAAAAATTTCTTTTGATTTTTTAGACTCATATTTGGGCTTTGGATAATGCAAATTAAATTTTGATTGAAATATGTTCTCTAATAAGTCATTTTTATACATCTTTCTTTTTTCATATGCTTTTAATAAACCCATTAATTCTGTTATTAAGAGCTTAGATATATCTTTTGCATGTTCAATAGAAGTTACTATTGAATCATATCTATCAGTGATGGTAACTAATATTTTCTCCACAATTCTTTTATTAGTAATATTGTCTCCGTAAATTCTCAATTGGTTTACTATCTGTTGACCCAGGTGTGGCAACCCAAGAGGGGGGGTGAATTGGGTTTTTATTTATCAAAACGGATTTAGAAAACTTTTCTTGAAAGATCAAAATTAGTTCACTCTTTCTTTGAGAATAAAGGTGAAGAAGATGAAATTAGAATTTATCAAATATGCAATCAAAAGAATAATAATGATGAACAATCACAAGTGCAAGTAAATGTAAAGAGGAAAGGGATAGAGAGAGTGCAAACTCAATTTACGTGGTTCGGCAAACCTTGCCTACGTCCACGGGCTCCTAACTCCACGAGCTAAGCTTTCCACTAAGTTGTAGAAATCTTTACAACTTGCTTGATGAACAACCTCACCAAGACTTTTTCCTTCAACTCTTGATAACACCACACCAGGAGTTCTTCTTGATGAACAACCTCACCAAGGCAACTTTCTTCAACTCCTGATAACACCACACCAAGAGTTCTTCTTGATGAACAACCTCACCAAGGCAAATTCCTTCAACCCTTGACAACACCACACCAAGAGCTCTTCTTGATGAACAACCTCACCAAGGCAACTTCCTTCAACTCTTGATAACACCACACCAAGAGTTCTTCTTGATGAACAACCTCACCAAGGCAACTTCCTTAAACTCTTGATAACACACAACAAGAGTTCTCTCAAGGATAACTATTATCCTTTACAAGAATATCTCACTCTCACCAAAATACAAGAACAAAGATAATTTTTATAACAAAAGTATAACTCTCTTCAAAGAGTAGATAAATAATATAAAAGCTCTCTAGACTTGATATTTCTCTTGCTTTTTGCTTGATAAAATACTTCTCTTGCTCTCTTGAATGCATGGGAGAAGGGCTCATTTTATAGGCAAATAGGATGAACTTAATCAAGTGAAGACACCATCTCCAAATTTTCTGCCCACCATAAAAACCGTAATCTTGTCTGCCATTTTTGTCAATGTTCCGTTTGAAATTTGAAAATCTTAAAAATAGAAAAGATCTGCACATTTGAACAAGCTTTCCAACGCATCAAGAATCAAGTCATTTGGATATCTGTATCTCAAGCTATGGCCAAAGCACCATTCGGTGCTCATGTGACTTGAGTTTTCTTCCTTGTGTCAGTCCACTAAATTGAATGATAATTTTGTTAGCATTCCGTTTGAAATTTGAATTTCTTCAAAACATGAAAGATCTGTATATTTGAATAAGCTTTCCAAAACATTAAGAATCAAAGAATTTTGATATCTCTATCTTAATATATGGCCAAAACACCATTCGGTGCTCATGTGAGTTGATTTTTCTTCCTTGTGTCAGTCCACCGAATTACATTGTCAATTATGTCAGCCTTCATTTGAAATTTGAATTTCTTCAAACATATGAAATGTGCCTCATTATGTCTCTTTCCAATGCCATAAGAATCAAGTCATTTTGATTTTTCTAGCTCAAGATATGTCCAAAGGAGTATTCGGTGCTCATGTCAGCTGCTTCCATTTGTCTTTCAACGTGCATGATGATTTGGACAACCTTACACTTGAAATTTGAATTTCTTTAAAACATATGAAATGTTATAAATTGAGTAAGCTTTCCAAAGGCTTAATAATCACATCATTTGGACATTTGTAGAGAAATATATGACCAATTGATTAAACATTGTTCATTTGTCACATTCCTTGAATCAAACCTTGCTCTTAAACTTTGGTGCCTTTAACATGTAGTCTTCTCCTTAGCTTTAACACTTCATTTTAATAAGCCTCTTCTTGATTTTATAATTATTTCAATGATATTACTCTTGCACATAAATAAACGTGTTAGTAAATCACAATGAATCAATGTGTATTGTTATCATCAAAATTATCATGTAGCCTTAGGGCTAACACTATCTTCTTAATTCTAGAGTAGTAATCTCTAACAGTCTCAAATTCTTTCATCTTAGTATTTTTAAAATCTCTTCTAAGAGTTTATAGTACAGAAAGTTGTACCTGCTCATCCTAGTGGAACCCCTAATTTAAGATATCCCATGCTTGCTTGGTGCTCGTAGCTTCAACAATTCTCGAAAATATATCTACTGATAATGCCTACTGAAGGATAAAATGCGCCTTTGAGTCTTTTTCTTGTAGATTTTTCAACTTCTTCTACTCAGCTTTAGAAAGACTAGAAATATCTTCTGGAGCTTTAAATCCATTTGGGATGATACTCTATGAGCCTTGAGACTGAAAGAACGTCCTCATCTTAATACTCCAGTAATCAAAGTTTTTGCCATTAAATACTGGCACTGATATTGACATTGATGAGTTACTTGATTCGGCAATGGTGACAAATAATTTATTGCTCCACAATAATTGAACGTGGCTCTGATATCACTGTTAGAAAATAGACTATAGAAACTATAGCAAAATATTTGTTGCATTGAATAATTGTGAATCAATACAACCTATGTGACTTAGGCACTCTAGCTAGTGTATGTGAGCACTTAGGCACTCTAGCTAGTTATCTAATTTTCTACTCAATACTACAAATGATGGACATAAGCCATACGTATAGGCTCCTTTGGCGGTTTCATAAGTCAGTGAACACAATTAGGAGATTAATTTATCAAGGTTAGCTTGCTTGTTATTGGCTCTCATGTGCAGTTTATTGCAACTTACATCAAGAGGATAAGCATTGCGTGGCTTGTGTAGATGGCAATTTGTCATCACTGAAGTAAGAGGACAAATTTATCCTCCTAATTCAACTCAAGGATCATGAAACATCAAACATTGCTAGGTGGACTTCCCAAAAAAAGAGCTTACCAAAGGCAATAATAAAGAAACCCCTAGACTTGGGTTATAAGCCAATTCATGAACTAACCCAAGCCAGTCCTAGATTGTCTATAGTTAACTAAAGGATAGGGCAAGGACTTTCCCTAAGATGACTATTAACTAAAGGATAGGGCAGAGACTTTCCTTTAGATGACTGTTAACTAAAGGATAAGATAAGGACTTTCCCTGAGATGTCCTTTAACTAAAGAATAGAAGGAGGACTTTCCTTGAGATGACAGTTAACTAAAGGATAGGGTGAGGACTTTCCCTGAGATGTCCATTAACTAAAGAATAGAAAAAGGACTTTCCTAAAGCCAGGAGTCATAACATTAAAGGTTTGGAAACCAACAAGAGTCCAAGCGACTACCCAAATGATATCAACGATTTAAAGTCTACCACCGAGCACTTGAACCACCAGTTGACTCAAAAGTTAGTCTTATTCAATAGTTAGCCACCAGGAGCAAGCTACAACACTAAGAGGGCTACTAAGAAAGGATGCTACATTAGATGCCATGTGGCAAATCCTTATTCCCTAGGAATTAGGGTTCCTGGAATTGGATGCTACATTGGCAGCGTTTATAAGGTTAAGTAGGCCCTTAGGATCATGACACCTCATGGGATTGAAGGGTCAAGATTTAGGTTAAGGAAAATGTCTCATATAAAAGCTAGAGGATGGAACAAAGGAAAGGGATTCGGAGCCTAAAGAGATTCTTGAACATTTTCCCAAGAAAGATACTCCAAGAGGGTTTATCTGCTCCCCTCGGAACTTAGCCACCATCCTTCCACTCATTTTTCCTCCATTACTGTTTCATTGCTTCCACACACATACACACATCCAAACACCCAACTTCCTTGATTTTTAACATAAGTAAAGCCCCCCATGCTAACTTGACCGTCGGAGGGTTTACGCTGGTGAAAAATCTGATGACCTTTGACACCTTTTTTTGTGTTGTAGCCATTAGAGGACTTTAGAGGTTCCAGCTACCACCATGAACACATCTTGGAGCAACCTTGATACCTGAGGAGGAAGAAACCAGAGGGTTAGCTGTCACTTTCAATTGTCAGAGGCTTGTCTCCCTACTCTCACAACTATCCTTTTCATCATGTCAGTGGTTGTCCTTTGGTTATCAGAGGTTTGTCTGAAATTATATTGAGTCTTTGATTTTTGGTTGTTCTCCCTTGTTGTGGTATCGGGCTAAGTCCTGGGACTTTGTTGAATTTTTCATTGCTCATTTGGAACCTATTTATATTGTAGCTTGGAGATTCGTCCAGTCTTGTTTTTTGTATTTTATTGAGTCATTATCAAGTCTATCAAGTGTCATTACTATTCATCCATTACTCAGTCCCAAGCCATGTCTTCAAAATTGGATTGATATGTACATAGCAGAAAGTCCCTATACTTCTATTTTCAACAATACACATTTAACACTTAAGGTCATCTAGGTCATTTGTCACTAAATTTCCTTGCGTATTTCATTCTGGTTGTAGCCATTTTTTGGTAACAACATTTGGCACCGTCTGTAGGAACCGACGTTAGTCAGTGTTCTCGGTTTAAGTTTAGGTGTGAAAATCCAATTTTAACCTTTTAAATATTCTTTAAAACTTTTCAAAAATGGATGGTGCGGAGGCTAGTGTCACTAACAGCTTACAACCAGCTATTGGATCCAAGAACACCAGGCAAGTCATGACAAAACAAGCCACTCAAAACTAAAGAATTGAGGATATGGAAGTCGAAATGAGAAGTTTTAAGGAGGATAACGCTCAATTGAAAACTATGCTTAATGAGTTCATGGGAAAGGGAAAGACCCGAAACACAATCCCAAACACAAACCTAAACACAATACTTAATCACCAACCAACAAACCCCGTTACTCAGCTTGCGCCCAACCAACAACCTATGTTAGAATCTCCAATACTCAACTATGGACTTCATATGGAAGGCCCCAGCCAACACCCCTATCAAAATGTTGATCGCGCCCTTCAAGCCACAAATAAGGGAGGCCCAGATCAATATCCTAATCCTAACCAGGTAACAAATTTGGTAGGAGCCCGATTGTCAAAGTCACACTACAAGCTCTAGGCCTCGTGCAAATACACTGCCGAGGAACCTACTTGAGAACAGGCATGGATATGGTAATGGTGGTCACCAGCTGATGAACCCCAACCAACAAATGGGAGGGCATTGCCTGAGGCTTGAAATTCGTTCCCATCACTATAACAGAATGACTCATTTTGAGCATATAGAACATTATGGTCATTGCACCAGAAACCTTGAACTGGAAAACCATAACTTTCGGGTAGGAAATTGTGAATCCAACAAGCACCGCAATCACCACCCGGAAAGGCACCATATTCATCACAATGTTGAAGGACATCCTCTCACCCAACAAGAGTTAGAGCTTAGGGAACTAAAATGAGAGATGACACTTCTCAAACAGGCATAAGCAGGGGGAAACCCTAATTTTGCACTCGAGTTCAATTTGAACTCACCATTCCCAGATGCAATAGCAAGATGTCCTTTCCCTCCCAATTTCAACTTGCCAGCCTTGAATTCTTATGATGGTCAAAAGGATCCTCTCGAACACTTGGAAGCCTTTAATGCATGCATGGTTGTGTACAATCCCACCGATGCTTTGTCTTGTAAAGCCCTCTCGCTTACACTTACAGGATCAGCTAGGCAATGGTTTAGGTCTTTGGGGGAAAATTCTATAACCACCTTTTAACACTTTTGTGATCAATTCTTGAGTTATTTTAAGGCATCAAGGAATATTCGTAAGCATAGCCACAATTAGGGAATGTTAAACAAAAGGAAGGGGAGTACACCTTCGAGTATGTCAATCGCTACCATAGTGAGGTGACAATTCTAGGAGCTTTCAAGGATTCCATTACCTTGAGTTCATTCATTAATGGGCTAAAGCCTAATAGGATTTGGAGATACTTGTCTGATTTTCCAGTTGCTAGCTATGAGGAAGCTTATTAAACTGCTCTAAACATGGCTAGAATAGATGAAGCTTTTAGTCAGAGGATTCAAGATGACAAAGGCAGTTCTGCAGGCCACAAGAGACAAAATGGACAATCCACCAAATCTAAGCAAGATCAATCTAAGACCAGACAATTCATTAAAAGGCAACCATCAAGTCCAAGACAGTTGGGACCCCAACCGCAATACAGGAGACCCCAACCCCACCACTTCCCCAAAGATCTGAGGTTTGTCATGCTGATAGCTATAGATCAACCCATTACCAAGCAAATAACTATAGAACAGATCATCGTCAAGAAGTAAGTCACCAAGACTACAAGCCATGCGCAAGGTTTACCAATTACATAACCCTTACTAGCACAAGGGCTGAGATAGTTGTAGCAATGCGTGCATCAGGCTTATTCAATATGTTGAGGCCTATCAAAACAGAATCTGCAAGGCTGGATCGATCCAAGTATTGTGACTTCCATGAAAGCTTTGGGCACAACACTGTAGATTGATATGAATTAAGATATCAAATTGAAGAGTTGGTCAGGGCTGGAGAGTTACGAGAGTTCATTGAGTAAGTCCATGAAGCTTACAAGTATAAGGCAATCAGAGAAGGCAAAAGACCAACGCATGAGGAAGATGATGTAAATGGGCAACCCAAGGTCCAGAGGATAGCTACCATTTTCGGTAAAGCCAATTGTATTGGAGACTCCAATATACAAGGAAGAACTATACGACAAGGTTTGATAAGGAGATCTTTATGGCTAGTTCAAGCAAAAGGCCAACTACATTTCATGTCCCAATCATGTTCTTAGACGATGATGCTAGGGGCGTAGTTCATCCACATAAGGATGCATTGGTGGTTACAATGATAATCGCCAATTTTGAATGCCAAAGGATTTTGATAGACACAGGAAGTTCTGTTAATGTTTTGTACAAGGATGCCTTTGATAGGATGGGGCTTAAGGAGTCACAGCTACGCCCGATCTAAACTCCGTTAGTAGGATTTGCTGGAGAAATGGTCAACTCTTTAGGCTCTATTTATCTACCTGTCAAAGCTGGGGATGGAATACCCCAAACAACCATTTTACTAGAATTCACTATTGTTGATGGGCCAAATGCCTATAATGTGATATTATGGAGACCATTCTTGTATGAGACAAAGGCAGTAATTTCAATATATTATCAAAAGTTGAAGATTTAGACAGGTTATGGAGTTGGGATCATGGCCAGTGACCAACAAGCTTCTAGAGATTGTTATAAGGTATCTGTCAAACCATGCCACATGGTTGTGGGGGCCTTAGCAAATAATCAGCCTAGTCTATTAACTACTGGATCTCTATCGAGAGATGATGAAGAGGCACATGATGAATTAGATCTTAGAGATAAGAGGATGAACAATGAGTAGAACCATTTGAAGAAATGAAGTTGTTTCACTTAGACCCAAATAATGAAGATAGGTCAGTGAGACTTGGGAGCCGACTATCGCTTTCATTGTAGTTGAAGTTGCAGGATTTACTGAAAGATTATGAAGATGTCTTTGCGTGGAGCCATGATAACATGCCAGGCATCGACCCATCATTGATTTGCCATCGTTTGAATATCAACCCAACAATGAAGCCGATTAGGCAAAAGAGGCAAGCTTAAGATGCAACACACTATGAGGCAATGACGATTGAGGTGGACATACTCTTACAAGCCAATTTCTTTCAAGAAGCTAACTACCCTAGTCGGCTGGCTAACCCTGTTCTTTTCAAAAAGCTAATGGTAAGTGGAGAACGTTTATAGACTTCACTGACCTAAACAAAGCTTGCCCTAAGGATAGTTTTCCATTACCAAGAATAGATCAACTTGTGGATGCCACAGCAGGCCATGAGTTAATGAGCTTCATGGATGCCTTTTCTGGTTACAACCAAATCAAGATGTACCCACTGGATGAAGAAAAGACTACATTCATTACGAATCGGGGGTTGTACTGTTACAAGGTCATGCCATTTGGCCTAAAAAATGTTGGAGCTACCTATCAAAGACTTGTGAATAAGCTCTTCAAAAAGCAAATTGGCAAGAACATGGAGGTTTATGTTGATGATATGCTAACCAAATCCAGTCATGCATAGGAGCATGTTGAAGACCTAAAACAAACATTTGAGGTATTGAGAAGGCATCACATGAAGTTAAACCTAGAGAAGTGCGCCTTTGGAGTATCAGCCGGGAAGTTCTTGGGTTTCATGGTAAGGCAAAAAGTCATTGAAGCTAACCTTGATAAGATCGAAGCCATTCGTACCATGGAATCCCCTAAGACACTCAAATAGGTACAGGTACTAACTGGAAGGTTGGCAGCCTTAAACCGATTTATTTCAAGGGCCACGGATAAGTCACACCCTTTTCTTAAAGCAATGAGGCAAGGTAAGAAGATGGAATGGACAACTGAATGTGAGGTTGCATTTCAACAACTGAAGGATTACTTGGCAAGTCCTCCACTTCTCTCGATACCCCAATAGGGTGAGACCCTATATTTATATTTAGCTAATTCTGTGACTGCTGTAAGTTCAGTGTTGGTCCAAGAGTCTGAAGGAATTCAAAAGCCTATCTATTACACTAGCAAGTCTCTTGTAGATGCAAAAACTCATTATTCGGCACTAGAGAAATTAGCTCTTGCTTTGGTAGTTTCTCCAGAAAGCTCAGGCCTTACTTCCAAGCCCATTCAATTTGTGTAGTCACTGATCAACCGTTGAAGCAAATCTTACAAAAGCCTAAACTTTTCGGTCGTCTAACAAAATGGAGCATTGAGATAAGCGAATTTGACATCACTTTCTCTACTAGAAATGCAATCAAAGCTCCAGCAGTCGCTGAATTCATAGCCGAATTCACCAACTGCTTAGGGGGTGTGATGATGATAAGCTATTACTGAGGTAAGAAAGTGATGCGATCGAGCAAAATACAAAAGCATCAGACAAAAAAATCCTTGCCACTCATGAATTGTCAAGAGATAACAGGTTGGACAATGTATGTTGATGGAAGCAATAATGAGAAAGGTAGTGGAGCTGGAGTTGTCTTGGTAAGCCCAGAAAACACCAAACTTTGTTATGCTTTGAAGTTTGGTTTTAAGGCTTCCAACAAACAGAATATGAGGCAGTTGTAGCTGGGATGAGATTAGCAAAAAACTTAGGAGTTGAAAAACTACTCCTCAAAAGTGATTCCCAAGTAGTTATGAGTCAAGTGAATTTAGACTACCAAGCTAAGGGAAGCAACATGACAGCCTATCTCCAAAGGGTCAATGACTTGAAGAGGCACTTCAAAGAATTGAAAGTAGAGAGGATCCCACAAGAAGAGAACCCACAAGCTAACTTTTTAGCTAAGCTAGCATCTTCTGCTGAGGTCAAAATGTCTAAGATAGTTCCACTAGAGTTTATCCCAAAACCAAGCATTCATCTTGACGATGCCGCCTTTGAGATAAAAGCAGTGAATCAACCACCGAGTTGGATGGATCCTATCCGAGCTTACCTCACAATAGGGCCAAATGACAAATTGAGGCCATGGAAGTTTAAATATCGGACGGCTAAGTACACTCTAATTGATGATGTCTTGTACAAACAGGGTTATTCCATGCCTTTTCTAAGGTGTCTCAATGATGAAAATGCTAATTATGTGTTAAGAGAGATCCATGAAAGATTATGTGGCAACCATTCTGGAGCAATGAGTCTGGCTTTTAAAGCCTTAAGGCAAGGTTATTATTGGCCGACTATGCACACAGATGCTAAATCCTTTGTAAGAGATTGTGACAAGTGCCAACAGTTTGCAAACATACCCAGATAACCACCCGAGAACCTTACCTCACTGAGTAGCCCTTGGCCCTTCGCCTGATGGGGGATAGACTTGATTGGCCCCCTTCCAACGTTTGAGGGTCAAGTTAAATCTGCAATAGTAGCTGTTGACTACTTCACCAAGTGGGTTGAAGCAGAACCATTAACAACCATTATTGAGAAAAAGACCACAAACTTCATTTGGAGGTCTCTTATTTGTAGGTTTGGGATCTCACATACTATAATAACTGATAATGGCAAGTAGTTTGATAATGCTAACCTTAGGGAACTTTGTGAGCAACTTGGCATCCATCATAAGTTTTCCTCACCAGCTCACCCTCAAGCCAACGGACAAGTTGAAGCTGTTAATAAAGTAATAAAACATTTACTCAGGACCAAGTTGGAAGCACGCAAGGGGGCTTGGGCTGAGGAGCTTTGCAATGTGTTGTGGGCTTATAGAACCACCCCAAGATCCACAACAGGGGAGACCCCTTACTCTTTATCTTTTGGAGTGGAGGCTGTAGTTCCAGTTGAGGTAGGAATGCTTAACCTTCGAAGAGTCTCTCATAATCCAGGAACTAATTCTGAATAGCTTAGAATATGCTTAGACTTGGTTGAAGAGGCGCAAGACATGGCATAGGTTTGATTAGCGATATACCAACAAAGGGTGGCCAAGTTCTATAACTTTAGAGTAAAGGCATGAAAGTTTGAAGTTGGAGACATGGTATTAAGGAAGGTGATGTTAAACACACAAGAACCAGGAGTTGGAGTCTTAGGACCTAATTGGGAAGGTCCATACCAAGTAGAGCAAGTACTTGGCTTCAGGGCTTATCACCTACTTTGCATGGATGGGACTACAGTTAGGCATCCTTGGAATGCTGAGCATTTGAAGAAGTATTATCAGTGAAGAAACTAAACTTGGAGGAGCATCCCAGGTTTAGGACGACTTATACGTCTATCTTTTGAAAATAGCTAACAAGCTATATTTTAAAGGCCTAAGTGCCCCATTTCTTTTATTTTCACAAAAAGCCTAAGCACTCCTCTTTGTAAAGGACTAAGATCCTTATTCATTAAAAGGGCCAAGGCTCACTTAATGATGGAAAACCCAATGAGGTATTATTCATATCATGGTGCGCAACACTTGCAATTAGTTAATATGCCAAAGTGGTTCATCTAAGGATAGAATCCTTTGAAGAAGTCGAGGTTATGAGTACATTAACTAATAGCCTAACTTATTATCAATCCAAAGTAGCCTATCTAAGGATAGAGCACTTTAAGAGGTTAGAGTTACTAGTACATTCACTAGTTAGCTTAACTTATTAATAAATATGCCAATTCAAAATATAGAAAGCAATTCAGAGGGAAAAACCTCATGAGATCGCATGATGCAATAAAATAAATAATATGAGCATTGAGAAGTACCCAATAGAGGCCTAGGCCATCATCCTTTGAAACAAAATAAAAAAAAAACCATGATATAGCTCTCAAGCTATGCAAATTAAGTCATTTGTTATACGACTTGCAAATTACAAGTAACATCAATAATCAAGCCAAAAGATCTTTTGCTAAGGCAAATGGCTTTGCAATATCCTAGAACTTTGCAATGTCCTAGCACTTTACTTATCTTAAAAGATGAAAGGTAGTTTGGCATGTTATCAAGCAACCTAAAACAAATAACCCCATCAAGGACAATTACAGTAGTGATAACCAAAAGAAAAAAAAATCATCACCATGGTGCCAAAATGAGTTATAATAGTATGATACATTCCCTTATCAATAAAAGCTCAACAAAATACATCAAAAAGGAAATGTAACACAGGTTCCTAGAGTATCACTCATATGCCATGGGGCTTCCTATGGGAATTTGATCTACTTTAGAAAGAATCATCTGATGAAGAGAATCAAAATTAATTGTAGGATGAAGCTCATGAAGACATTCCCTAAACAAATTACAAAGGTAGTCCCCAGAGTTCTTGACTTCAAAATCTAACTCATCAATGCGAGCATCCTTATCCTTCTCGAATTGTCTTTGGACTTCAAGTTGTTCTGTCACGTTTTTAAGCTTCTCCCTCAGCCTCTCATTCTCCTCATCCTTGGAGCAAGCAGATGTCATTAGTCTTTCCATAGTTGCCTTATGTATTGCAGCCTCCTGCTGCTTCCAAGCATTACACTGCCTTCTTTCATTAATCAAGACTCTTAGCTTCTCAAAAGAGGCTCTAATCATATCACGATGTTTGGACAAGACAAAAGATCCCTACAATTGCCAATGTAAAATAAAATGTTAGAATGATATAAATAAAAAGAATTGGAAACTTAACCGTAAAACAAATAATAGTCCGTTAGTTAACTCACCAAAAGTTGGCTTACTATGGAAGTATCAACAACTCTAAGTAGATCAAGATTATCAAAGCTCCTAGCAACCTCAGGTGCAAGGGTTTGGGCACAAGCTTGGATAAAAGAGGAAATGTGGCCAACTTCTATCTCAATAGATTCAGATTGCACAGTGGAGGGTGTGTCTAAAATAGAAAGATTAGCAAAGGTTTGTTCTAAAGGCTTAACAAACACCTTGGCAAAATCTTCTAAATTAGAGGCCTCAGTAGATTTAGATAAAAGAGTAGTTGCTTCTTTTCTTGAAGGGATGCTTTCAGATCTTTGAGCAACTTCCTTACCCTTGGGCTTCTTGGAAAGAACTTCTCCTTTTGCTACATCAACAAAATCATTGCCCTTTTCTATAACTCTCTTCCTTTTAGCTCTAATGTTATCCCATAAAGAACCACCCCCTGAATTCCTTACTATCTTTCTCTTATGGGTTTCTCTCTGTTCGTCTGCAAAAGAGAAGTGTTAAAAGCATTAGCAACAAATAGCAACAAATTCTAGCAAGAAATATGAGTAAAAGTGCAAAGAGTTGAAGTTAACAAGTCTAACTTTGATTTAAAGCTAACTTTTAAAGCCTCAAGAGTACAAGTCTTGTCCCTTTAGCAAGAATCCAAAAACTTTACTAAATATGAATAACATCTAGATGCTAACAACAAATATGTCCCATTTGGGTTCCTCACTTTAGGAAAGTCATCAATCAGCCCACTATCCTTCAAACCTTTTGGAAAGATAAGTTTGTTTACATCACGATTTGGGTACTGTAAAGCCTTGGTAATTCTTTTCTTTAGCTCCTTAGATAAAGACGGTTTTGAAACACACCCTGCAAAAAAAAAAAAAAAAGGAGGTGGTTAAGTCAAGCAAAAGAAAAGATTGATAAGTAAAGATAAGTTGTTCGAGTGAAAGAGCATTCTTGGTCACTAATTATAAATCTTTTGAGTATATGGTTCAAGAGGGACTTACTAGGGGTGCAGAAGTCCTTGGAGGTATGGCTACCTTCATCATTAGGTGGGGTAGCCCATTCACCGCCAACATAGAACCATTTGTCTTTCCAACCTTGGATTGTGTTGGAATTACCCCATATAATATTTTTGCCATCAAAACCTTTGATATCAAAGCCATCAACATCGGGACCTTTTGGATCAGATCTCAAAGACAGACCATACTAGCCCACACCAGTAACTTGAGAGTTGGCTTTGATACAAAATAGGTAAAATAATTCATCAAGTGTGAAGTCTTCCTTATTCGCAAGCTGCCAAAGATGGTACATAACAGAAAGGATCCGCCATCCATTAGGGTTTAGCTGAGCTAGGGTTATCCCTAAACGCCTAAAGAACTCAGCAAAAAAAGGTTGAAGGGGGAAGCCTAACTCTAAACTTGAAGAAGGATGTGTGGAAAAGAATCTCACCAGGTTGCTATTTAATTCCCTTAACCCTATATGTGGTCCTAAAGGTGACACTGTTAGGAACCCTATAGGCTTTCTAGAACCTAGTTATAAAGGCATCATCAATAACAGTTTCAACATTACCCACTACACAATTCTGAATATTAACAATTCTAGCATTTCTAATACAAAAGACTCCTTTTGAAGCATTGTGAGCAGTCTCTTCCTTTGAAGAAGCCTAATCATCAAATATTTTAGAATTCTCATCTAAGTCATTATCCAAGGACTCAATGGATTCAAAACTTAGAGCCTCATTTGGGTCAATGATAGGGGGCTTGACGGTTCCTTCAGAATTCATTTCAATTCTTGAATGATTATGACCACTTAATTGAATGGAGGCAAGACTAGTAGATCTATGAACCTCAGCCTTAGGACCTGTTTCACCAAGAAATATCATGTCAGAATTAGAGAACCTATTTGATGTTAGCCCTAAGGCTACATGATAATTTTGATGATAACAATACACATTGATTAATTGAGATTTACTAACATGTTTATTTATGTGCAAGAGTAAGATCATTGAAATAATTTTAAAATCAAGAAGAGGCTTATTAAAATGAAGTGTTGAAGCTAAGGAGAAGACTACATGTTAAAGGCACCAAAGTTTAAGAACAAGGATTGACTCAAGGAATGTGACACATGAGCAATGTTCAATCAATTGGTCATATATATCTCTACAAATATCCAAATGATGTGATTCTTGAGCCTTTGGAAAGCTTACTCAATTTATAACATTTCATATGTTTTAATGAAATTCAAATTTCGAGTGCAAGGTTGTCCAAATCATCATGCAAGTTGAAAGACAAATGGAAGCAGCTGACATGAGCACCGAATACTCCTTTGGACATATCTTGAGCTAGAAAAATCAAAATGACTTGATTCTTGCGGCATTGGAAATATGACTTAATGAGGAACATTTCATATGTTTTGAAAAAATTCAAATTTCAAACAGAAGGCCGACATAATTGACATGCAATTCGGTGGACTGACACAAAGAAGAAAAATCAACTCACATGAGCACCGAATGGTGTTTTGGCCATATCTTAAGATAGAGATATCCAAATTCTTTGATTCTTAATGTTTTGGAAAATTATTCAAATATGCAGATCTTTCATGTTTTTAAGAAATTCAAATTTCAAACGGAATGCTGACAGAATTATCATTCAATTTGGTGGACTGACACAAGAAAGAAAAATCAAGTCACATGAGCACCGAATGGTGTTTTGGTCATATCTTGAGCTACAGATATCCAAATGACTTGATTCTTGATGCGTTGGAAAGCTTATTCAAATGTTCAGATCTTTTATGTTTTGAATATTTTCAAATTTCAAACGGAACATTGACAAAAATGGCAGACAAAATTACGGTTTTTATGGTGGGCAGAAAATTTGGAGTGGTGTCTTCACTTGATTAAGTTCATCTCATTTGCCTATAAAAGGAGCCATTCTCCCATGCATTCAATAAGAGCAAGAGAAGCATCTATCAAGCAAAAAACAAGAGAAATATCAAGTCTAGAGAGCTTTTATATTCTTTATCTACTCTTTGAAGAGAGTTATACTTTTGTTGTAAAAATTATCTTTGTTCTTGTATTGTGGTGAGAGTGAGATATTATTGTAAAGGATAATAGTTATCCTTGAGAGAACTCTTGTTGTGTGTTATCAAGAGTTGAAGGAAGTTGCCTTGGTGAGGTTGTTCATCAAGAAGAACTCTTGGTGTGGTGTTATCAAGAGTTGAAGGAAGTTGCCTTGGTGAGGTTGTTCATCAAGAAGAACTCTTGGTGTGGTGTTATCAAGGGTTGAAGGAAGTTGCCTTGGTGAGGTTGTTCATCAAGAAGAACTCTTGGTGTGGTGTTATCAAGAGTTGGAAGAAAAAGTCTTGGTGAGGTTGTTCATCAAGCAAGTTGTAAAGATTTCTACAACTTAGTGGAAAGCTTAGCTCGTGGAGCTAGGAGCCCATGGACGTAGGCAAGGTTTGCCGAACCACGTAAATTGAGTTTGCACTCTCTCTATCCCTTTCCTCTTTACATTTACTTGCACTTGTGATTGTTCATCATTATTATTCTTTTGATTGCATCTTTGATAAATTCTAATTTCATCTTCTTCACCTTTATTTCAAAGAAAGAGTGAACTAATTTTGATCTTTCAAGAAAAGTTTTCTAAATCCGTTTTGATAAATAAAAACCCAATTCACCCCCCCCCCCCCCCCCCCCTCTCTCGGGTTGCCATACCTGGGTCAACATTTGATTCCAAAGGTTGTCTATTATATAAGTGGACTTGATCTACTGGAATAACTCTCCAACTAATACTAGGAACATAAACAGAAGCAGCTAAAGGTAGAATATCTAAGGGAGGTTCATAGGGATGATTAGCCTTAGGTCTATAAGGAGGGTTCAAACCCCCAAGCAAACTATCAATTTTTTGGGAACTAGAGTCAAAGGTTGGTGGATCAGAGCTCGGAAGTGAAGAGCCATCCATACCCAAGAACCCAAATATAGCACACATTCAGAGCTGTCAACCTAGAATTCAAAGAAACTGGTGATTGTTACTACGCTCTCTCAATTACATAAATTCTTATTCAAAAAAGAGAGACATCGTTCATTAACAAGTATTGCAGTGACTTGCATGATCAAAACAAAACCTATACCACTCAAGACAACAATTATTCAAACCAACCTGCCGTCCATTTGAGTTCATTAATTATTGATATTGTTTAAAATTCATACCTTTTCCTATGCTCTATAATCTGTTTGATCAAGTGTTAATTTCGTCCACTGGTTAGTAATCTAGTTACCAACCATCGCCTTAACTTATTGGTTATTACCTATGCTTTCTAGCAATTACTGTCAGGCACTAAATGTAACTCCGATTTAATATTAAGGTTTCCCATGTACCATACTTACTGGCTTGACTTTTATTTATGATGGGTGCATATATTCTAGTAAACAATCTTATGGTATATTTACACCTTCTTTCTTCAACCAAGTTTTCTCAGGATTTTTAAAGCAGAAGCAACAAGATGGCTTTCTAATATACAATACTAGAATGTCAAAATCATACTTCAAAAAAAAGTACTTGCACACTTCATTCAGATATGACAAAAATATCACCAAAATGCAAGCCTGCACATACTTAATTGCTCTAGTTTAGATTGGCTGAAGGTGAAGGCCATGCTTAAAAACTAAAAGTATGTTCTCTGTCATTCACTAAACAAATCACTGGAATGAAACTTAAGATTAAGCCACTGCTAGTAAAAATTATTAAAGAAATATATGCTTAAGTGCCTAAGATCTTACTAATTCCTTTAGTATAATCCAGTGATTTCTTAAGAGTGTTCCAACCTTAAATTCAATTTCATGGGTGGCTTAAACGAACTTTAGAATAACAAAAACTCCTCTTTGAGCAATGCCCAATTCACAAGTGAAAAAAAAAATCATTTTCAATAAGGAACTGACTTAAATCCAGATGAACAAACCAATCATCAATCTTTGCACAACAAAACTGTACCAGAAACAACAGACTGAGATGGTTAGAATCACACACGGAATAGGAAAAGAAAAACTCGAATTTGGAAAATTCTCCCCAAATAACATTTCTGGAAGAAAACCAACAACTACTAGAATGATACTGCTAGAGGCCGACAATCTACTTTGAAGTTATCATGAAAGTTAGCAACTGTGTGGATAAAGATATCTTTATATAATAATAATAATAAAACATCATGTTACTAACAAAAAAATTTCTTTCATCTGATATGTTCTTTTATACAAGCAAATAGATCTCAAACCGAGATCCAGATTTAGTTCTAAAACTGCAAACAATGTGAGTCAAAGTAGCCAAAGTGAGCTTCGTTTGTAACCAAAATTTAGATTAAAAGGGTCAAAGTAACATATACAGGTGGAAAATGGTCACATAACATGCATAAGATCCAGTTTTTTAAACTTCTCCCCTCCATGGAATAAATAGACACCAAAAAAAAAAAAAAAAATTGATATGAGTTTAGAATGTATTGCTGGTAGACAAAGGAGTAAGAGACATAAACAAGCTGGGAATCAAGCAACAAGACCCTCTTTGCCACCCAGTCTTGTAGATCAATCATGCTCTTCGTCTGTTATTATTGTTATTATTTTTATGATCTTCCTTAGCATCAATTAGATTCATAGTCTTTTGCCTAAACATGTGATGAATTAATTTCTTCAAGTCTACTCTAAGTAACAGGTTAAATTAATTGCAAATATCCGCATCTTTGCACAAGCTGTCAATGGTATTATAATTGAGATAAAACATCAGCAGAAATATAAAATATTAACAGCTACATCCAAAACGAAAACAAACATAATACAGAAGGATCAGATTTGGGTATACGGGTCATCCCATTAACTGCTTCCACTTTCCTTGGTTTAAACAAAGGCCAACAAATGGCAAATAAATAGACCTGAAAACAAAACCTACTTACATATTCATAAAATACTCATAAAAGAAAAGAAAAGAGATTCTAAAACATAATAAAAAAAATTGACCCAAAATCCCTTAAGTTTGTTTGCTGGCAATTTATAACTTTCTTTTAATGAGCTTAGCGGCATGTCTTCAAGTCAGTGCTTGCACACACCTAAACTAAACTAGCATCACAAGCCTTTTTTTTTTTTTTTTTGCAGTGAAACCATAAATATTTGCAAGTTAGACTTGGAATCAAGTTGTTTAAAACAAATTTTCAAACCACACCAAATTTGACCTTTTCGCAAAAATATTAACAACATTTCCCATTTTCTTCCCAACAATATTCACCATCAAATCAAACAGTACCAATACTATTTAAAACAAGAAATCAAGAGAACAAAAATTGAAAGAAAGAGCAACATAACTTTACTTCCACCAATTTCAAACCACACCAAAGTTTTCACAAGCTCACCCATCCACATGCTTAAAAAAAATAACAAAGATCAAAACATTACTAACTTTCATTTCAAATAAAAATTATTTGAATTTCATAAATGCCAAAGAAAGTAAAATTCAAGATTACCCGATGTGAGTTGAAGGTTAGCAACACCAATAAATAAATTTAAATTTCATGAAATGTTGAAAATGGCTTCAGCTTCAATTTTGCTTTTAGGGTTGGGGCCAGGAGAACAAGAAATAAATAAGAGAGAGAAGAAAAAAATAATAATAATGATATAACAAAAACATTTGAAGACTGGGAGAAGTTGTCAAAAGGCGGGATTAGGAAAGAAATGCCAGAAAGTGCTCCTATTAAATGCAAAGTCAGAGAGAAGGAAAAGCATAATATATATATATACTCAAAAGCAAAAAGAGGGTGCTAATGTATATATAATTTCTATTTCATGCGAATGTATGCTTGATCAAAGCTAATATACAAATGTATCATTTATATGCATGCGAATCCAGATGGAGAAGGAAGAATTATTAATATTATATAATATATATGTTAATTTAAAGCAAGTTATCAAAGGATCACGTGATCCTTTCTAAAAGAAAATGTTATTTTATCTAGTCACCCCTACCACGTGTCATTATCAAGTTAAAAGTAAATAATAAAAAAATATAAAAAAGAGGAAGAAAATTGGCTCTTTATTAGTTCTTTCGCAAAAAGCCTATATTAGAAGTACTTATAAATTGCAAAGAAAATCAATCACTTGTGATAAGGAATTTAAGGCATTAAGTATTTATAAAAAGATCCAAGTCCGTAACAGAATGCTCAATCAGTCAAAGTATAGCCACTTAGATTGGATGGACGTTAACTGTGAGTCTTTGAAAAAAGGTGACTTTGAGTTGAATTCTTTGTAATTGATTAGTCACAAGTCCTCACATTTCGAACTTGCGACTAAGGGGGCTAATGTAGATGGCAATTTGTCATCAGTGAAGTAAGAGACAAATTTATCCTCCCAATTCAATTTAAGGATCATGAAACATCAAACATTGCTAGTGGACTTCCCAAAAGAAGAGCTTACCAAAGGCAATAATAAAGAAACCCCTAGACTTGGGTTATAAGCCAGTTCATGAACTAACCCAAGCCAGTCCTAGATTGTCTATAGTTAACTAAAGGATAAGGCAGAGACTTTCCCTGAGATGACTGTTAACTAAGGAAAGGGCAGGGTTGACGTCGGTGAAAAATCCGGCGACCTTGACCTTTGACACTGTTTTTTGTGTTGCAACCATTGGAGGAGTTCAGAGGCTTCGGCTACCACTATGAACACATCTTGGAGCAACCTTGATACCTGAGGAGGAAGAAACCAGAGGGTTAGCTGTCACTTTCAACTATCAGAGGCTTGTCTTCCTACTCTCACAACTGTCTTTTTCATCATGTCAGTGGTTGTCCTTTGGTTATCAGAGGTTTGTCTGAAATTTCTCTTGAGTCTTCGATTTTTGGTTGTTCTCCCTTGTTGCGGTCTCGGGCTAAGTCCTAGGATTTTGTTAAATTTTCCATTGCTCATTTGGAACCCATTTACATTGTAGCTTGGAGATTCGTCCAGTCTCGTTTTTGGTATTTCATTGGGTCATTATCAAGTCTATCAAGTGTTGCTACTGTTCATCCATTACTCAGTCCCAAGTCATGTCTTCAAAATTGGATTGATATGTACCTAGCAGAAAGTCCCTATTCTATTTCCAACAATACACATCTAATACTTAAAGTCATCTAGGTCATTTGTCACTAAATTTCCTTACGTGTTTCATTCTGGTTGTAGCCATTTTTTGGTAACAACAGCTTGCATGGATTCTAGCAGCTTCAAGAAGCTTTCACCGTGATTTGTAATTGAAAAATTTGTTGGCTGAATAGTTTAATCCTGATAATGTCTTTGACCGACTTCAATCTTGGCTTCACATTGGCTAAGTTAATGCAGCTGATTAAAATAATTTGATTATTAATCTACTGCCTCGTTAACCGACTTTGGCTTAGCAATTTAATTGGAAGCTTAGTGTGACTAAACTTATAGAATTTTCATCAAAATTTTAACAGAAAGAAAGGAAAAGCGGTAGGAGGGAGGAAAATTCGGTTTTCTTGCTCCTCTTCAACTATCAGATGCTTTAGTGAAGTTCCTTCCATGGCTGAAAGAACTGTTTGATGTCAACTCGTAGGCTTCCATGGCTTCACTGTCACCAAACTTCTGGCTGTTCATTTCATAAAGACCGAGCAGTGAGTTGCTCCCACATTCTCCTTGCTGAGTACAAGGAATTAGGAGTTTTGCATGCCACTCTGTGACTTTTACCTTTCCAACAGACCTTTTTATCTTCTTAAAACTATTTTTTTTTTTTAAGACAGAAAAGACTATTATTTTTTTGAATTTCTCTTTTTTCATGGTCTGGCAACTGGCAGGTATAAAATTTATAATTCAATTAATTTTTTTCTCATACAGTTCATGGTTCATATTAATACTATAAGTAATGTTAGACTTATAACATTTATATAATAGAAAGTTTACAACATGATGTGACAGCTCATATGGTGAAAATTCATTGAAAGAGAAAAAACAAAAATGGATAAAAGAAGTTATATCTTCAATAGAATTAGAGTTTATATTGTATAAATGTTATAAGTCTAATATTATTGTAATACCATTGTTTTACCGCTGAACAAAAGACTCTTGGCTACGTTGAGATTTGTTCTTTGCAACCCTGCAATCCTTTTATCATTTTGCCGAAATTCATGGAGCAAAAGAAAAAGGAACACCAAAACTAGGTATTATTACGACTCCGTTGTGGTCATATAACAAATTTTGTCGAAGGATGAAACTTGTATCTTGTAATAATTTATGATGCACCTGTTGCCTTCCCAGGAGACCCAAAATAAAATATTTTCTTTGCTGGAAATGGAATGGTGTCCTGCGTGAAAGCCAGATATCCTAACCGCTGGACGACCACGGATTTGTGATTGGCATTTATGGTTTTCGGGTGCTGTTCGGTTTAATATCAGACGGATTATAAAGATAACTAAAGATGCTTAGGGAGTCCGTGTGATTAAGCTAGAATATATGAAGCAGAGGAAATGTTGCGACTTCCAATTAAATTCATCAAGATGCAACAAAACCTACGTTTACTGAAATCTAAGAGTTGGCATCATTGACAAAAGGAGAGAAGCTAATGGATATGCATAACGAAGACACAATTGATGGTTGTCCTAAGCCTCAAGCAGTCCAAAGATGAGATAAGTTGATACGATAGTACAGGTTATATATTAGTCATCTCGAAAATATATTTTGGTTTTGGACAAGTTTCGATCCAATTAGGGATGTAAACTTCTAACACGAGAGGCAATGCACACAAGCACCTCTTCTGTCAGGAATTGGAAGAGAAGTGATTCCTTTGTGGGACTAGAGCACGAGTAAGCAAGGACGAAGAATCTCATCGTCACAAACCTAGTGCTACATTGCTACGTGTCGACTTCTTAAATCTTAATAGTCGATTACCAGTCTACTGTAAACATGACCCAAACGACGAGAACGAAAAATATCTCCACTACGATTTTAGTTTAGTTGGGTGATATTAAAAATTTCAAGCTTGAATTTGATGTGCATGAATGGAGAAGGGAGTGCTGATGTTCACTGTATAAAAGGATCAGCTTTAAAAACCGTTTTGTGTTTTAAGGGTAGGGTTACAGTAACTTTTATTATGGGCAAACGAAACGTCGAAAACAGATATGTATATTATTTTTCTTTAACAAAATTTAACTACTAAAATTTATAATCAATTTTTTTCTTTTAACTATTTTTTTAAATTTCCTTATAAATTATTTATTGTCAGTCCTGTATAAATTAAATATAATATTTCAAAAATTTATAATTTTAAAAATTATTTTTGAATTTAAATTATCAAAATATAATATTTCTTTAATTGTAAATAAAATATATAATAATTTAATAAATATTAAATAATTCAAAATTCAAAATTCAAAATTTGAAAAAATTCTGGCAGAAGATGTCATTTTCCCCGATGGCCACTCCCATTACCGGCGAGCATGGTTGCAGTGTGTCTTCGAAAAAAGAGTTAGCTTGTTGGTGATGGACAAAAGGCTTCATTATATGGGCAAGGATTTGAATCATATTTATCTATAGAGAGGAGATATTTAAACACAAAATTTGACACAATTTGTTAACATATATTTTTAGCCATCGATCTCACAAAATCTAATAGTTGAGATTAAAAGTTAATAAGATGCATTTAATTTTATCAATTCATCAATCATCTTAACCATTAGATTTTGTAAATTAATGACTAGAAAATTGTGTCTAGTCTTGTCAAGTCATTTCATTACCTGCCATCCAACTTAATTGAATACTCCCTGCTAAGTTAAGCTAGACTAAGCTATGGTAGTCTAACTACACCACCTATATTTTTTATCGAATTTGTAGTTCATTTACTTCCATGGTTGGGTAAGCTATGGTAGTCTAGTCTTACTGTACCGATGACCCCACGACATTCCCTATCATGATAGCTTTTATCTTTCGATGGTTCTAGGAAGCTAAGCTAAAGTTAACAATTTGAAGGTCCAAATATATAAATTAATGCGTATATAAGTATCCCCAAATAAAACATATTGCTCCTGCTAAATTACTGGTCCAGCACAAGCCTTTGGATTCAAGCATTCATTCGACTACTAGCTACAGCATTAACCCAACAATAAAATAAACAGCTGAAAATATGTATTGATAGAGTATCCATATGTACACTATTAATTATTATTAATTAAAGGATAATGACTATTATAACTTAATTTTTTTGAATAATTCTTACATTCGTCATACTCGCTGATCCACTATAATCCACTACAAAGAAAAAGTTACTGAGTTGTGATCATGGATATCTAACAATTAGACTATCTCAAATTAGGATTTAATAAAATTATGAAGATCATTCGTTTGACATATTAAATATAATGCAATTTCAAGCGCAAACGATTATTAGAGATTTAATGGTAAGTTGCATCACTGCAACAGCCCTTGTAGCAGACAGACATTAATACATAATTATCTAATTTTCCTGGAAATCAAGGCCAAACCTTCCTAGTTTCATGCTTGTAATCTCATCCAGACGTTGCTCCATCTCCTCCGTAAAGTAGTTCTTCCAATCACCAACGACACCAAGCCTGAAAAATGCGCTGTTGACTATCTTTGGACCAAAATATTCACCATTTTTGTTCACCTCCAAGTTTCTAAGCCTGTCCAAGCTTGATCTCATCAACACCTTGTCAACCTCATCTTCATTCCCAAATGGTCGCCCAAGAAATGCGGCCAGCTTTTTCACCTGCTCTTTGGGGTCTCTCTTGAGCTCTTCATACTTCAAGAACAATATCTTCTCAGGCATCTTCAAGCTCTCAACCCAAAACTGTAAAACATGATCAAAATATGGACCGAACGGATGTACGCCCTTACAAAAGGCATCGTACATTTTCTCAAAAGGATAGGGCTCCTCATTTGGTCGCAATACTTTGTTGAAGAAGTGCCACATTGACACCAAAGTGTCCTTCGGGTTCCGAGCAATGTAAACAATCTTGCACGCTGAGTTCTTGATAGAATCTGGCAATGCATTGTAAGACATGTGAGTGTGGAAGAGTCTAGGAGATAGAATACCTGAGAGATCAGGATTTGGATTATCTGTGTATAGGTCACTTTCTAATGACCTTATGTGAGCATGAGTGAAATTTTTTACGAGAACATCATCATCCTTCTCTCCATTTTTATGATCACCTTTGCTTTGGCATTCCATGATGCTAACACAAAGGGCCTTTAGCCATGTTGTACCTGTCTTCATGGAAGAGGCCAAGAAAACATCGTCAGAAGTTGCTTCAAAGTTGGATTGACAGGCTAAAGTGCCTTCGAGATGATAATCAAAGTACCAAAATCCTTCCAATTGGTAGAGCTCAGAAATTTCCAAGAATGATTCTTTGGGAAGATGCTTAAATTTTTGGTCCGACAATAAAACTGCAGACTTGTTGTGAGCCATAACAAGGAAGCACACAGACTGATTAAGCTTTGATTCCAAAATAACCTACCCTTAAAAAACAGATTTATATATTGTGAATGAAGAAGCTTAATAGCAAAATGAAGATGCGGGGTAGCAATTGGCATCTAATGTTGCTCCACTTAGGATGCCTACGTGGACTATTGTGTGGCAACCGACGAATGCTGTGATGCGAAAGGATAGAGTTGAACTGGTGCCGGTAGTTACTATCACTAAGCACCTTGACAGCTCATTGCAAGATGCAATAATTTGATAGCTATCACAGTAAGGTGCATAATTTAATCAATAATCAGAATAGCACCTTGACAGCTCATTGCAAGATGCAATAATTTGATAGCTATCACAGTAAGGTGCAATAATTTAATCAATAATCAGAATAGCACCTTGACAATAGGCTTGGAACCGAGGCGGAATGGGTACAGGACAGCCGATATCTATCCCCACCTTGTTGTATTATTTTTTTCTCCGTCCTGCATCATTGGCCCTGAACGGGGCGAGGCGGGGGAAGGCAAAAAAAAATTTAGACGGATCCGTACCCGCTCTGCCTCACCCCATCCATTTATAAATTTATAGGAAAAACTTTTTTAAAGTAGACCCACCATATTTAAAAACTTTTTTTTATATACACATTGTAGACAAATTTTAGTGAAGTAGACCCATTTTATTTAAAAACTTTTTTTATATACTTTGTCAAATTCTAAGACACTCATATATATATATATATGTATGTTAAAACTTATCAAAATCATCCTTTAAAACTATATCAGTCCATATATGTTATAATTTTTCATATTCATCCTTTTATAATGCGGGGCGGGCCAGAGAGGGGAGGGTCAGATGGGTCTAGAAGCCAGACTCGGTCTCAGACCTACCCCAGTTGGGGCAATATCCCTTGAGATTCAGACTCGCTCTAAACGAGCAATGGGTCGGGGCTTGCAGGTCGCACCAAGGCCCATAGGGTCAAATACCTGAGCCTAGGGGTGACAATTTTTTACACGACACGCGAACACAACTTGACACGATACGGGTTTAAGTGAGTTTGGGTTTTGGTATATTCGTGTTCGTGTCGAAGATGTCAACCCGTTTAATAATCGTGTCGTGTTCGGGTTAAGAGTCTTTAACACGCGAACACGATTATGACACGACACGATTATGACACGAACACGATTATGACACGAACACGATTATGACACGAATAACACGAGTACATATTATACATGATTGACACGATAACACGATTAATACGAATATTGACACGAATACGATTATGACACGAGTAACACGAATAACACGAATACATATTATACACGATTGACACGATAACACGATAAACACGAATATTGACACGATTACATATTAAATTTAAAAATACTAAACTTTTTAGACATTTTAGTCCCTACATGTATCCAAATTTTAAAATAAAAATAGAATTTTAGAAACCTAATAAATTTTAAAACTTAGGGTATTTTTGTCATTTAACAAAAGTTGAAAATTTAATTCTGTAACGTGTCATAATCATGTTAACGGGTCATAATCGTGTTAACGGATCATAATCGTGTCAATCGGGTCGTGTCAATAATGTAAACGTGTCTTAATCGTGTTAGACGGGTCGTGTTCGTGTCTAACACGATTATGACCCGTTTATTATTCGTGTTAGCGTGTCGTGTCGTGTTACCCGTTTAATAATCGTGTCGTGTTCGTGTCGTGTTATAGTAACACGAATAATAAACGAGTCGTATTCGTGTCATGTCAATCTTTATCGTGTCACAGCTCGACACGACACAAACACGATCCGCGAACACGAATTGCCACCCCTACATGAGCCTACTTGACAGCTCACACCAAGATGCAATAATTTAATAACTATCACAGTATGATGCAATAATTTAATCAATAGTCAGAATAACAGCTCGACAGCTCACAAAAAGATGCAATAATTGAATAGCTGTCACAGCAAGATGCAATAATTTAATCAATAATTCTCTGTGCTTATGTATACAAAGACTACTGTTCATTCCCTTATTTTTGGTTAAGGAATATCCATTTGTTTACTTCCATGGGTTTTCTCTTCTTTTCTGCATATCTAGTGGCTTAAAGCTACGTTCCTCTGCTTTCTACCAAAATTAGCTACTGTTGAGCTTTTCTAAGTTATTGAGTTTTGTCGAGGCTTGAATGCATCTATATATAACCGGCATTCCTGGACTTTAACTTTTAAATCTTCTATTTGCAGTACGAGCTAGAATTTGAATTTTATTGTGAGTTAAGGAAATGTCTTGCATTATCCAAAAGAGAATAAAATATTTATTATGTTCTTAGGGTAGGTTTGTTTGTTTATGTTTATTTTGTTTTTTGGAATTACAGTGAAATATGAAAAATATATTTTATTAAATTTTTTTATATTAGTATTTGAATTATAATGTATGTAAAACGAATAGTTTTATACATATATGCTTACTAATGTTGTATTCACGTGGTTATATTTGATATTTTATTATTTATAAATTAATATTTTACTAAAATAAATATTGAAGTATTTAAATCTTTAAAAATAATAAGTTTAATTATTTTATTCTAAAATATTTTAAATTAATAATGAGTTAAATGTCATAGTTTTGTAAAAGTTATATTTTTATTATAGAATTTAATTTATGATCAACTTACGTGACCATAAAATATCTAATTGATTGAGTATCAAACAAATTTAAACCCAAGATCATAAAACAAATGCGCTTTTAGAGCCAGTTTAAGGTTGCTGGAAGTTAAAAAAATAATCAGCTTGTATTATGTGGAGAAAATATATAATTAAACACCATATAAAATAAATTGCAAAGTATTCAACAAACCAAATTTTAAAAATTGATGTGCTTTAGTTTTAAAAGCAAACTAAGATATTTGATAAATCAACTTTAAAAATTATAGTTTTATTTAAATTATCAAAATAGATTTTTTATTTCATGTAAATAGTTTAAAAATTTTGAACACATCTTATTAATTTTATTAAGTATTAAGAAAATTTTATGAAAAAATGTATAAGACATTAAAATTTTACATTAAAAATAATCATTTGATTGAATTTCACAATTTCAAAACTTAGTTAAAGAATTGTTGAATAGTGATCAATGTTGGTTTTCGGCAACGCGCTGAATTGCGTTCAACGGCAATAAAAATAGCTATCCAGCGAGTAGGGGTGTTCACGAGTCGGGTCGGGTCGGGTTTTCTCATACCCGATACTGTTTAAACCGATTATTTTAACCCGATTCGGGTTACTATTCAATACTGACCCGACAAAAACCCGATCAACCCGATCGGGTCGGATCGTGTCAGATCGGATTTAATTTAGTTAGGCCAAATATTCAAACCCGATTTGTAATCCGACACTGTTCAAACCCGATTATTTTAACCCGATTCAGGTCACTATTTAATATCAACCCGAAAAAAAAAAACCTGACCAACCCGATCGGGGTCGGGTCGGGTCGGATCGGGTTGGGAATTTTTGAACACCCCTACCAGCGAGTCTCTAACATTTCTTTCTTTTTTTCCTTTGAAGAAATTATTAACTATAAATATGATTCAATACTTATTTTCCTAAGAATAACTTTTTAATATACTTTAATAAATATGATTTCCTTTAATTGCATATCAATAGTTTTAGTATGCATGTTTATGTGACATTGTATAATAAACATGAGATTTTAAAAGTAAGGACACATTATGAAAACGTGCAGCTTCCGTAGCAAAATAGCTTGTATATGTATGAAGTTTGTTTGAATATATAGTTGAATTGAAGTATTTATTATTTTATTAGCAATCTAAACAAGGGAAATTTTTCTACTATATACAAGGGTGTCGATCATTATAAGCATCTAAGTTTCGAGAATTTTGATAATCCGGAAAGCAATGGAGTTGACAAATTAAAGTTGCTTATGAGAAGTATTTAGTATGGATTTTAGTATGGATATCTTAGGTATCATTTTGCAGCCAAATGCACTGAAAGCTTGCTTCAAGGTATATAAAATATCATGAATACCTATCAAATTAAATTAATGAAATGTTTGCGTTGTAGAAAGATTTGGATCCAAATTTTAGAACAAAATAAATTATAAGACCAAACTCTCTCGTGATTGCTCATTAGATTTTCAAATCTTGAAGTCCCACATCAATCATTTAACTGGGAAATTTCAGTTGGATAAATCACTCTACCTACTAAACTAATAATTAAAATGTGGGACTACATAGACCCCCAAAATACTTATCGAGCCTTGTATTTCAGAAAACCCTTTTGCTAAATTTAAATTATTTTTTAAAATCACAACCTACTTAATACTCTATATACTCTTAAATAAATTGGCAAGTATAAATTACTAATTTAAAAAAATTCATAAATCTTTTCTATTTTTTTAAACATCAACCGATTGAACATTTTACTTTCTCTCTATCAAAATTAAGAAGAATAGTTAAAATTGAGATCTTCTATCCTAGTTATTAGTTTTGTTCTTATATGATCAAGATCAATTTTCATAAAATTTCTCTTTCTGTCTAGCCAAATCTTGATCAACTTTATCTAACCAAATCCAGAATAGAAACTTTATTAAAAGCAATTAAAAAAAAAAAAAGGCTACATCAGGAAGCATGCAACAAAAGAAGTTCTTCGATCATAGAATATTTTCTTTTATTTTGTTGGGTTATCCCGGCCGAAGTTAAAAAAACAAAAAAGCAATGAGAAAATACTAATTAATATGACAGAGTAGAATTAGTTCTTAGACTTTATTTGCCAAATATATTTTAAAAAAACAAAATAGAGATGTTTATAGAAAGTAAACTAGTACTCTCGCAAAACTTTCTTATATTTTAAATTTAAATGCAAAATCGGATAACGGAGGCACAAGGCGCGGTCTTGCACCTGCAAAGCGCAAACACAATGCTAGTTGCCATCTAACAAGCTTTGCCTGAAAAAAGAGCTTCAAGCCTCAGTGTAAACGTCAGCCCCAAATGCAAACATTAACTGTCTCCTAGCTATAAACACCAGGACCACAACTCCAACTCCAACTCCAACTCCAACCAACACCACTTGGCCGCACAGCCAGCGCTAGCAGGCTGCCCACCCTAACCGCTTTCACCCAGAACCAGCCACCAATCCAACATCAATCGCACTTGCTGCATCATCAGAACAGATGAGTGTTTTGAGCCTCCTCTTTCACTTAGTTGCTTCTTGCTGAATATATGAACATGGAGGATTGGAATTTTGTTGCAGTTGCGAAAGCTGTGGAAGCGCACTGCAGTATCGTAGGCGAGTTTGGAGGAGGCTATACCAATCACTAGCTGATTCTCATTTATTAAAAACGCCATGAATGTTGCCCGTACACAATGCAGCACTGGGCAACTAAAACAAGCTACGAAACTCATCATCTCAACCCCAACAACCCAACCAGACCCTTCTGTTTACATGTCACAAATGCAGCTATGCATTGACACGAAAGCTGAGAAAAAAGCTCATTTGATTCACGCCCAGATTATAACAAATGGGTATGAATCAAATGTGCATTTAAGCACTAAACTGATCATTCTTTATGGGAAAGTTGGTAATATGTTGGCAGCACGGAAAGTGTTCGATAGAATGTCTGAGAGAAATATTGTGTCGTGGACATCAATGGTTTCTGGGTACAGCCAGAACGAATTTTATAAGAATTCTTTGTTGGTGTTTTCAGGAATGCGTAGAGCTGGTGTTGGGCCTAATCAGTTCACCTACGGAAGCGCATTGAGGGCGTGTGTTGGAATGAGGCTGTTGGAATGTGGGATGCAGATTCATGGTTGTGTTGAGAAGGGAAGGTTTGTGGAGAACATGTTTGTGAAGAGTGCGTTGCTTGATTTGTATGCCAAGTGTGGAAGGACTGAGGACGCGTGCTTTTTGTTTGAGACAATGAAGGAAAGGGATGTGGTTACTTGGAATTCTATGATTGGTGGCCTGGCTTTAGAGGGCTTTTCTGATGATTCATTGCGCTTGTTTCGTTCAATGATGAGAGAAGGTAAGCCCCTGCTCCATTTGAGTGTTTTAGCTTTTATGAATATGTAATACTATACACAACTAATTGTAGAACCATTCTAAAGGTAAGCGACATAATTTTTTTAGATGCTAAAAATACATAGTAAATGGAAAAAGATATAATAATTTTTTGACATATCAGATTGTAGATTGTATGAGAGTAGTTATATAATTATGTCTACTGTTATTGTTTCTGAATTTTGTATATTTTCTATGTTGTGGAGAAACGATAGCTTACTACTGTAAGCTGCTTTTTTATTTAAATCATGGAAAATACAATGACCTTGTAACTTGATTTTTTTTGGGATTAAATTTCTTTTAATAACCATAATGTATTAAATTATGTGAAAGATTTTCAGTTTGGCTAGTAGCAGATAATTATTGTAGTAATACAGGTTTCTTTAACATGCAAATTTAGGGTGCTTGTGTTGGATTTTGATCTATTTGTTATAGTTGGTGGAAAATCATTGTTTTTTGAATTGGGCTTGTTGGGACAAACATTGGAAGTGAAAGCATAGACATCTTCCCTTTTTTGTTCTTTCTTTCTTTTCTTCTTTTCAAATAACAAGCCGTGAAATCATATGTTGCTACTACCAGAGCATGGATTATTAACAAATCTGAATATCACTAGATCTTTTTCCCTCTTGAAGTGAGTATTGGCATTAGTAGTGAGGCACACAATTCTTTAGAAATTCATCTGAAAACATTTTCATTTACTTACACTCCTTTTTTTCCTCTTCATCTATTCTAGGGAAATCTTCCATCTGTTGCATGCTTGACATTTTTCTAGGTTTATATTTTATATGTCTATTTGCTCTGCCACTGTTTCAATGCTTAAATTTTGTAGGGTATATCCCAGATTGCTTCACCTTGGGGAGTGTTTTAAGGGCCACCATTGGAGGTATTCGTCTTGTAAAGGTCAGCCAAATTCATGGATTGGTCATGAAACTAGGTTTTGGATCTTCTAATGTGTTGGCTGGATCGCTAATTGATGCTTATGCAAAATGTGGAAGCGTCAGAATTGCTTATCAGATACATAAAAATCTGCCAAAGAAAGATATAATATCATGCACTGCATTAATCACTGGTTTTGCTCGTGCAAATAATTATATTAGAGAGGCTCTGGATTTCTTTAAAGGGATGATTCTAAAGAAAATGGATATTGATGATGTTATATTGTGCTTTATGCTTAAGATATGTGCCAATATGGCTTCACTGAGCCTGGGAAAACAAATGCATGCTCTTGCTTTGAAATGTCAACCAAGCTATGATATAGCTATGGGCAATGCTCTCATAGATATGTATGCAAAATCTGGAGAAATTGAAGATTCTCGCCGTGCTTTTGATGAGATGGGGGAGAAAAATGTGATTTCTTGGACATCTCTGATTGCTGGATATGGGAAGCATGGCTATGGACATAAAGCAATTGCAGTATATGAGAAAATGGAATGTGAAGGATTCAAGCCAAATGATGTTACCTTCTTGTCTCTTCTATTTGCTTGTAGTCATGCTGGATTGACTAGTGAAGGATGGCAATTATTCAATAATATGGTTAGCAAATACAAAATGGTACCCAGACCCGAGCATTTTACTTGTATGATAGATTTGTTTGCACGTGGAGATCAGTTAGAATCAGCTTATAATATGATATGCAAGATGAATATTGAGCCTTCTGCATCACTTTGGAGTGCCATTCTTGGAGCATGTAGAATACATGGCAGTATGTCTCTGGGAGAAGTAGCTGCCATGAATCTTTTCAACATGGAGCCACAAAACTCAGTTAACTATGTTGTTTTATCAAGCATTTATGCTGCAGCTGGCGCATGGGACAATGCTTGGAAAACAAGGAAACTAATGGAAAAGAGAAGTTTAAGAAAGAATCCAGGATTCAGCTTTTTGCAGTCTACAAATAAGAAGATTTTTCTTTTGGAGCCCAGCTGAAAAGATGCAACTGTCTCAATTTGTCAATAATCTTCTAGTTGAGCTAAAACTTACATGAACAAGATCTTATTTCTAATGTTGCAAGAGACAAGAGGTAATTATTGTCTGTCAGATATTGTAAAGACATCAATAAGGTTGGTGCTCTCCAAAACCACATTCTCAGGCTATTTGAGCTATTACTAAGTTATCTATCACTCCTCTAGATTTACATCTTCTGTATTTATGGTTGGAACATCATGTCTATGGCACATATCTTACTGGTAAAGGGCTCTGATCAAATTCAACGATTGAAAATATTTACTGCCATCTTTATTGCTATAACCTTCAGGTCTTAATTCACAACTACAACTAGCAGGTAAGAATTCAGCTTTTAGTCCTTTGCAGTGTGTTTACAATTAGCTTAATACTTTTTCTCCTGATTTTGATGATGCAAGGGAGGATGTCTATTAATTTGTTAGAAGTCCTAAATCTTTTTATTTCGTTCTTGTTTTGCAAGATTATGCTCTTTGGAGAAGTGCAATTGAAGATTATATAAACTACCATTGAAAGTGATTGGAAGAGAGCACTTGGATAAAGCTTCATCACTTAGCCTTGCAGTTAATTTCATTCAACATTCAAGAGTTGGTAACTCCACAACCAAAGAAGCTTGGGAAATCATTCAATAAGAGTATTATGACACCACACAAGTAAGAACCATTGAACCTCAAAATTTTTCTAAAGACTTTGAGAATATAAAAGTGAATGAAACTAAACACAAATATGTGTATTTCTGTATATTTCAGTACATTTGAGGCAGAGGCCAATACAATATATATAGGCATCAGATTCTAATCAGATAATTATCAAATTCTAATCTGATAATCTCTAAACCTAATCTGATAAAATATAAATTTAAAAAACAGATAAGCTTAAATACACTAACAAATAATATCTACAATAAACAAAGCATGCTTATCTTAGTAATTCAAATATTTTAAATCTTCCAACACTCCCCCTCAAGCTGGCTTAAAAATGTCTAATAATCCCAGCTTGCTAACTATAGATTCGAAACTTTGTCTAGGTAAACCCTTCGTGAAGATATCAGCTAACTGGTCTCTTGACTGAATATATGGCATACAAATAACCTTGCTCTCTAACTTCTCCTTAATGAAATGTCTATCAATCTCAATATGTTTTGTTCTATCATGCTGCACAGGATTATTTGCTATGCTTATTGCTGCCTTGCTATCACAAAACAACTTCATTGGACCTTTAGTTGTTATCCTCAATTCCTCCAGTAATCGTTTCAACCATAAGAGTTCACACATCCCTTGAGCAATTGCTCGATACTCTGCTTCAGCACTACTTCGAGCCACCACTGATTGCTTTTTACTTCGCCATGTTACCAAGTTTCCTCCAACAAATGTACAAATGCCTGAGGTTGACCTTCTATCACTAACCGAACCTGCCCAATCAGCATCTGTGAATGCCTCAACTTCTATTGCTTCATTTTTCTTAAACAGCAATCCTTTCCCTGGAGTTCGTTTTAAGTATCTCAAAATTCTGTATACAGCTTCCAAATGCTCTTCTTTTGGTGAGTGCATAAATTGGCTCACTACACTTACCGAGAAAGCTATGTCAGGTCTTGTGTGAGACAAATAGATGAGCTTTCCCACTAATTTCTGATATCTCTCCCTGTCCACAGATTTTCCTGCCTCTAATAGTCCAATTTTATGGTTAAAATCAATAGGAATATCAGCAGGTTTACATCCAAGCATTCCAACTTCCTTCAGCAAATCAATCGTATACTTCCTTTGTGAAACAACTATCCCTTTGCTAGATCGAGCTATTTCCATGCCTAGAAAGTACCGTAAAGGTCCAAGGTCTTTCATTTCAAATTCTTTTGCTAATACACCTTTAAGTCTTCGAATCTCAGCTTCATCATCTCCGGTTAAAATGATGTCATCTACATACACAATCAATACGGTAACTCCCCCTGCAGATGAATGCTTAAAGAACATAGTATGGTCAGCCTGACTTTGAGAATAACCTGCACAACGAATTGACTTACAAAATCTGTCAAACCATGCTCGTGGTGACTGTTTTAGGCCATATAATGATCTCTGCAGTTTGCACACATTTTCCTTTCCGAATGCTTCTTCAAAACCAGGTGGTATTTGCATATACACCTCTTCTGCTAGTTCTCCATTAAGGAAGGCATTTTTTACATCCAATTGGTGAAGTGACCAGTTTTTGTTTGCTGCAAGTGAGAGAATAATTCTAACTGTATTCATCTTAGCAACCGGAGCAAAAGTCTCTAGGTAATCAATCCCGTATGCTTGGGTGTACCCCTTCGCAACCAACCTTGCCTTGTATCTTTCAACAGTGCCATCAGCTCTATGTTTAACCGTAAAAACCCATTTACAACCAACAGGTACTTTTCCCTTTGGCAACTCTATCAAATTCCAGGTTTTGTTTTTCTGCAGTGCCCTCATTTCTTCCAAAACAGCAGCCTTCCAAACGGGTATAGTCAATGCTTCCTGCACAGATTTAGGTATTTCTATGCTAGAAATATTAGAAAGAAATGCCTTATAGGATTGTGAGACACGATGGTAGGATACAAACTTAGAGAGTGGATGAAGTGTACAAGAACGAGTCCCTTTTCGAAGAGCTATTGGTAAGTCAAGATCATTTTGAGATGAAGGGTTAGAATTACCTTGAGATATTGGATATTGTGGACTCGGGGTAGGTTCTGTTGTTGGTGCTTGTTCCTGGACCTGTCCTGTCCCTTTTTTATGTTGTTGCCTTCTAGAGTAGACACGGAACCTGGGTTGTTGATGAGTCTCAGTTACTGGACAGATTTCTGTCAATGGCATGTGTGTTGTTCCTGGTTTTGTGATTAAATTAGGCTCAACTGCTATTGGAAAAGTTGGTTGCCAAAACTGATCTTCTCCTAAACTCTCCCCTTGAAGTGAAGTTTTGGGATAAAAAGATTGTCTTTCAAAGAAAGTAACATCAAAACTCACATAAATGCGCTTAGTGACAGGATCATAACACTTATATCCTTTTTGAGTAAGGGAATAACCTAGAAAAATACACTTGACTGCCCTAGGATCTAACTTGCCTCTTAGGTGAGAATGAACATGAACAAAGGCTACACATCCAAAAACTCTAAGAGGGATAGACGAAAATAATTTTGAATGAGGATAAAGTTTAGTAAATGTGTGGAGAGGTGTTTGGAAGCCAAGTATTCTTGTAGGCATTCGGTTAATTAAGAAGGAGGCAGTGAGAATAGCTTCTCCCCAATAATGCTTAGGAACACTGTTTGTAAACATAAGTGCCCTAGCTACCTCAAGTAAGTGTCGGTTTTTTCTCTCCGCAATCCCATTTTGTTGCGGGGTATCAACACACGAGGATTGATGGATTATCCCATTTTGTAAAAGAAATTTTCCCAATATTGATGAAAAATACTCTCTCCCATTATCAGTTCTTAAAATATTGATATTGACCCCAAATTGTGTTTTAACCATGAAATAAAATTGTTGAAAAATAGAAGCGGCTTCAGATTTTTCTTTTAAAAGATAAACCCAACATAATCTGGTGTGGTCATCAATAAAAGTAATAAACCAACGTGTATTTGAAAGATTAGAGACACGGGAAGGCCCCCAAATATCGCTATGAACACAAATAAAAGGTGCAGATTTTTTGTAGGGCTGAATATGGAAGGGAGATCTTTGATGTTTAGATAGTTCACAAACTTCACACTGAAATTGAATGGGATTATTATTCTTAAACAGTGAAGGAAACAACTTTTGCAAATACGGAAAACTAGGATGTCCTAAACGGAAATGCCATAACATAATTTCATCTGACATAGAAAGATTTTTATTCACCACTTTGGCTTGTCCCTCTAGAAGCACATCATCTTCAAAGTAGTACAGTCCATTCACTTCTCTAGCACTGCCAATCTTCCTCCCCGAATCCATATCCTGGAATTCACAATAAGTTGGAAAGAATTTAGCTATGCAATGATGACTTTTAGTAAATTGACTTATGGAAAACAAATTGCAAGATAAATTGGGAACATGAAGAACAGATGTTAAAGTTAATTCTTTGGAAAGAGGAATTGACCCTATTCCTGCAATGGAAGATAGTGATCCATCTGCAATACGAACTTTTTGAATACCAGAATTAGGAATATATGAGGAAAATAATCTCGAGTCACTAGTCATATGATCCGACGCTCCTGAATCAATTATCCAAGGAGTTTTACTGACTTTAGAATTTAGGGCAGTGATGAAATTACCTTGCTGGGCTATGGCACAGGAAGAAGAAAGAGTTGAATTTTTTGAAGATTGAGTAAGAAACCTGTTGAGCACCTCAAGTTGTTCCTTGGTAAATATTTGAGGGTTTATGTCACTGGATTCAGCAGGTTTTTCACCATTGTTTTGTTCAACCTGGAAGGCTTTATTGGAATTGAAACCTTTATCAACACCTCTAAAATTTCTAGAGTTGTGATTAGCAGGTTTCCCATGAAGTTTCCAACATGTTTCTCGAGTGTGTCGTGGCTTATTACAATGGTCACACCATATTCGAGTGCTACGATCGTCTCCTTTCCTGTTTGTACGTTGTTGTGTTCCTCCAATCATGGCTTTCGTAGGTACTTCAGTCAACAAGGCTGAGGTATTCAACGTATTATTCATACGAGATCTACCCATCATCACATTCTTCCTTATTTCTTCCCTCCGGATATAAGAAAACACTTCTCTTAATGATGGAAGTGGTTCTTTTCCAAGCACTCTCCCCCTGGCTTCCTCAAATTCAGAATTAAGTCCAGCAAGGAACTCATAAACACGCTCCTTCTCTAACAATTTTGCATAGCGAGCGCTGTCTCCAGGACACTCCCATTCAACCTCACAATATTGGTCTATTTCCTGCCACAGACCCTTCATGCGATTGTAATAGTTGGTAACATCACCATCCCCCTGCTTATCGTCCTTAAGTCGAGTTTTGATCTCAAAAATTTGAGCTGCATTGCCTTTATAAGAATAGGTTTCAGCCACAGCATCCCATATCTCCTTGGCAGTAGAGAGGAAGAGATAGGTCTGACCAATAACAGGCTCCATTGAGTTGATTAACCAAGCCATTAGCATGGCGTTCTCCGTTTCCCAAGTGAAAAAGGCCGATTGATTTTTTTCTGTAGGTTTTTCTATACTTCCAGTCAAGTAGCCAATTTTTCCCCGCCCAGTGATAAACATCTTTACGGATTGAGACCATTGAAGATAGTTCAATCCGTTCAGTTTATGAGTGGTGATCTGCAGAGAAGGATTATCATGGAAAGAAGTCTGTTCTCCTAGCTGATTTGCTGTAGAACTAGAACCAGAACCAGAACCAGAACCAGAACCAGATGCCGAACCAGATTTGACATCACCAGATGAAGACATCTTATAAAAAAATATATACTGCTAAGAAATAAACCTAAGAGCCAAAACTGGCTCTGATACCATAAACACAAATATGTGTATTTCTGTATATTTCAGTACATTTGAGGCAGAGGCCAATACAATATATATAGGCATCAGATTCTAATCAGATAATTATCAAATTCTAATCTGATAATCTCTAAACCTAATCTGATAAAATATAAATTTAAAAAACAGATAAGCTTAAATACACTAACAAATAATATCTACAATAAACAAAGCATGCTTATCTTAGTAATTCAAATATTTTAAATCTTCCAACAGAAACTTTACAAAAGTTCTTTGACATTTATTGAGCTAGTTAACCAAATGAAGGTGTATGGTGAAACAATACAACATAATTGAGAAAGTATTGAATATCTTACTGGATGGATTTGGTCATTAAGTTGTGATTGGAGAAATAGATCTTTTAAAGCTAGATCTTTTAAAGCTAAGTTTACATTTGAGTTATTGTTTTTGTACCTGTCCACAAAAAGGAAAAAAAATGAAGAGCGTGTTTCAATCCAATCTTAATGTTGGTTCTAAAAATGCAAATAAAAGGAAAATTAATTCAAGCCAAAAGAGAGATGGAAAGAGGAATAAATGTAAAGGCATAGAAAATTTTGGTAGAAAACTGACGGGGAACTCGTAATAAGAACAGATCAAGAACAAATACAATGAACCTCCAACAAACACTCACACACTTCTCCAATATGAAATATCAATATCTGAATAATGTTTGTATAAAGTTTGTAAAAGTCTAACAGAATAATAATGAAAACCTAGATTTATATTAATCTAACCTAATTGGAATTTGAGTTAAATTAGAAAAGTCAAAATTCCTATTTGAGTCAAAATCTCTAAACTAATAATTTAGGTTTGAATCGAAATTAGGAAAAGTCAAGATCCCTAATTGAGTCAAAATCCTTCAATCATAAAATTCATAATTCAATTAAACTTTAAATAACTAAATTATTGAAAAGACTAAATTATCCCTAATGTAAAAATAAACAATGCTGCATCAATTCTGCCCTGCTTGAAAAACTCGACTTCTGGCGAGTTACTCAAAGCAGTTGTTGTCAAAATACGATAAAGCACCAAGTATTGTCTTGCACAAATATAAGAATGTCGTCGATCTAAATCTATACTTCACGATAGTCTAAAAACATAAATACGAGCGGTTGAAAACTAGGCAATGTTGCATTGATGGACGTCAATGTTAGTGAAGAAGTAATCAACATCATAGGAGACTTCAAAATAGAGATAAACATGCCTCGGTTTGAGTATTTATCGAACATGTTAGAGACTCCCAAGAAATCAACTTGAATATTGGACTTGGAGATAATTTCTTCAAGTAGTTTAGGAGGCTCAAAAATTTTTTCTTCATGAGATGGTTCAATTTCAATTTTGGTTTGGAGTCTTCTTTTTGAGACGGATGAATGATTTCAATTGGTTTCTCATCAACCATAGGCACCACTTCAGTAGGATGTTCTTCAACCTTGAAATCTTCAACATGTATGGACTCCATTTCGCCTATAAGCTCTGCCTTAATAAAACTCTCTTCAATCTTGACTCAACATCATTAACTTGAATCTCAACCTTGTGATCATCTTCACTTGGAACTTCATCATCCATAGCATCTTTCTCAACATCCTTCTCAACTTCTTCTCTTACATCTAGAACTTTGTCTTCAACAAGTTCACACTTGGTTAATTGGACTTTTTCACAAGGATATGGGGTGAAGATAGGAGAAGGAACAATTTGGGGAGTTGTTTGAGTGACAATAGGGAAGTTCTTACAAAACTCATGGTATTGGACAATTAATCTATCTAATCGATCCAAATTAACTTCTTTTTCACAATACTCATGATTTTGATATCGATAACTTACCACTTTTTGATGCTTAAACACATCTCTAGGCCTAAGATGTGAAGATAGAAAAGTAATAATTACTTAGTGTTTCATCTCGTCCCATATTGCAAGTCCTTCCGTTCTTCTAGCATATATGTGCTTAACCATCCACTATTCAAAAGCAAAATCTCTAAGTTGGTTTGCACCACAATCAACCATCATTTCTTCTGGAAGATCTACATCATAAAAATAAATATCGCTCCAAGCTTTCAAACTATTGAAGAATCTCTTTAACATAATGACAACGGAAGTCAAAAAGAATAATTTTCATATAAGGACGACAACAAATCCGATAAAAATCTAAGCATCTATCGAAGACAATCTCATGTTTTTTACGTTCATAGTTGCTTTAGTAAGTCTAATAAGCCATTGGGACTAAACTGCAAAAATTGGAAGATATGGAGGGCTATACAGAAACCGGTTAAACTACAAATTCTGAGACATTAGAGGACTCTACTGCACCTCTTTAAAGGTTTAGGATCTGACTGATATTATCTAAGCAAACCTAAAATCTTATTTTTTTTGGGTTATAGAGACTTTCCTGTAGGAATAGCAGTCGCCCAAGAAGGAAAAATTGACAGGGAGGAACCGATCTATGACTTGGTAGAGGAGGTGAGATACTATTCTTCGGTCGACGGTGGTGAACAGTGACGACGATGAACAGTTTTTGGGTGTTTTGAGGGGTTTCTGGTGATGGTAATGAAGGAAAGAATGATGGGGGTTGCCCGATCTATAATTTGATGTATTCAGTGATGGGTGATTCGTCGATTGCCGGTGGTAAACAAGAAATCCAGCGATGAATAGTGATTGGGGTTGGAGTTTTGTGTGTTTAGGGTTTATGGACTTTGGAATGATTTTGTGAAAACGAAGTTAGGCTTTGATACCAATTTGACGGGGAACTCATAATAAGAACAAATCAAGAACAAATACAATTAACATCCAACAAACACTCGTACACTTCTCCAATATGAAATATCAATATCTGAATAATGTATGTATAAAGTCTGTAAAAGTCTAACAAAATAATAATGAAAACCTATATTTATACTAATCTGACCTTATTAGAATTTGTGTCAAATTGGGAAAGTCAAATTCCTTATTTGAGTCAAAATCCCTAAACTAACAATTTGGGTTTGAATGAAATTAGGAAAAGTCAAGATCTCTAATTGAATCAAAATCCCTAAATCATAAAATTCATTATTCAATTAAACTTTAAGTAACTAAATTATTAAAAAGACTAAATTATCCCTAATGTAAAAATAAACTATGCTGCATCAAAAACAAATTGATGAAGGGCAGTCGCAAAAATACTACATTTGTAAAATTAGTCATACTGATGAGCATTACTGGTTTAAAGGAAAGCTAGAATGCTTTGATCGTAAAAATTTTGGTCATCTGCAAAAAGATTGTAGATAGAAAGCAACATGACAAGTTAGTTGTGTGGAAGAACAAGAAAATGAAGCTAATTTGTTTTATGCTTGTCAAAGTGCACTTGGTGTGATTTCCTGATAGTGGCTACATTAACCGCATGACAAGAGATGGTTATATTTTTCTTGATTTGATCTCCTCTGCTAAAACACAAGTGAAAATGAGTAATGGTATACTTGTGCAAGTGAAAGGCAAAGGTACCATTGCCATAAAAACCAAAAAGGAGTGAGTTACATTTCCAATGTGTGACTTTCAGAATTGGAACAAAATTGTCCTTGTGTTGGATAGCTACTAGAAAATGAATATTTTTTGAAATATGAAGGCAAGTGGTCGACAATTTATGACAAGGGAAGAGAGAGGACTTATATTTCGATGTGAATTACTTTGCTTTTTATCTGAATTTTGAGTTCCAATATTGAGCTTGGGTTAAATGTAATCTCAACTAATATTTTGGAGTGGCTCATCAATCATTGCTCGAATCTTTTTTATGACCTCATAAGTTCATATAAACTTAACTCTGAAAAATATTTCATTTTTTCAATCATAGCAACTTTAAGATCAAATATACGTGGTAAGCAACACCTTTTCAATGATTTTCTTATTTTCTATTGTTTCAACATACATTTGCTTTTGGTTAACAAGCTCAGTAAATCAGTTAGAGTACTCTTGTAAAGTTTGAGGGAACTAGGAGTCTTCCCTTTAGTCTTCCATTACTATCTTTTTCTCAAAGTCTCTACGAAGATTTTAGAGTTCAATGGTTCTTATTGCAAAGGTGCCTTGGTACTCTTGTTGGATGATCTCTCATGCTTTTTTTTTTTTTTTGGTTTCTACGGAAACTCCAATGGTTACTGGAAAGATGGAATCTAAAATTCTTGTTGGATCTTACCAAGAGCAATGACATCTTGTTTCAACTCCCTTGGAGATTTCAACTCAGCTTTTGTAAGCTCGTCACTTGATTTTGGATTTACAAATGCATTTTCAACTAAATCCCACAACTCAAGAGCCAAGAACATAGTTCTCATTTTAAAACACCATTAATCATAGTTTTCTCCATGAAAAATGGCCACAGAAGTTTGCTGGACTTGAGTATGAAGAGCTTGAGCTAGCCATGTGTTTTGGTGTAAAAAGGTTGGATTTTTCTGCACTTTCGGTGGTTTTTTCAGGTCTAGAACCAAATGCTCTAATACCAGAACTGTTGGCTGTGATTTCACTTGATAAACAATCTCAAAACACACTAAACAGAGCAGCTAAAATTGCAGAAATAACATGCAAACAGAGGGCAAGAACAGTGTATAAAGTATTGCAAAGTGCAAAGCTTTTTACTAAAGCTTCTGCAGCATTTTTCATTTGATCCGGTCTACCCTTTTTAACATTGATTCAGGTCTGATTTTATAAATAATTTTTCATCCAATAACAACTAAACACATGGCTGAATATGGATCACATAATGGTAATCCACAGTTAACTAGGCACTTTGTTAATTAACATAAGACATAAAGCCACCCTTTTCTATGTTGATTCAGGTCTAATTTTATATATAATTTATTATCCATTGACAGCTCAACACATGACTAAATGTAGATCACACAAAAGTAAACCAAAGTTAACCTGATTAGGCACATAGTTAACACAACAAATGGAAAACTTGGTTAAAGCAGCGCATATTAACATCAACAGTTGTAGTAATGGAGATTTTATGTTGGAATGTTTACTTAACGAAAAAAAAAAAGAACCAAATAGAGAAGCTACTGTAGTTTTGGAGTAGTGTCTGTTGTTCTGTTGTTGCTATGTCTTTAGTTCAATGGTTTGATCCTTACGGAGGGCCAAGATGGAGTTTCTTTCAAGTTGTTCCAGGAAAATGGGCAGAGTGAGTTCATTTTATTCTTTCAGAGGAGGAGAAAGTTTTTATTTTTCTCTCTTTGTTAGACTCGTAGTACACCATACCGCAAGTGTATAGTTGTCTGTTCATGTTAAAGGTGGCCCTAGCTTTAAAGCTTTGTGAATTTGAGCTAGGTGTTTATCTGGTTTTAATAGAGCGAAAAGGTAGACCAACAGTTTAAACAGCATTTGTTAATGTAATGCAGAAATTAAGGTCGAACAGTTTATGTGGCTATTATTGTATTTCTACTTGTTTGAATTGTTTTTCCTTCCCTCTTTGGACATTGGGCCTTCTTACTTGAGGAATTGATTTGGATTATTGATTACCTCAAGCTTGTTCTTTGTATATAGACTAAAATGTTTTTTCTTGGGTAGTCTGCCTCTATTACATGCTGTGGAGTGTATCATAGAAAGGATGCTTTAAGTTATTGAGGTCATCAAACCTTGCACTGGCTCAAAATTGCTTAAATTGTGCACTTCTTGTTATAATCAATACTGATGTTTGGTTTAGAGGTTTAGGTGGAAGATAATGTCTTAAATGTTCATTATAAATGTATAAGATAAAGAGGACAACAATAAAAAAATGACCAGAATTACTATCTGAATGTTTGTATTGGCAAAAATTATTGCAATGCCTTCCTCATATCAACATGCCTCAACATATAACATTAAAATTAGAGCGGCAATTGTTAGGGGAATTACGAGTTGAGGCAATAACAAAAATATTTTTAGTGGAACATCTTTCACAATGTAGTTCTACTGATAGTCAGTACATTCAATGTAGTTTAGAAGCTTCAGCTTTGTGCCATGGTGACCGTCGATAATCACTAGCATACAATAATCTGGGACCACAAACAAGTGCATGACAACAAAGAGCTTTATAGGTCAAATTCCAAACCAGGAATTAACAAGAAGGCATGCACTAAACGGAAGGAAAGCACCCACCCAGAGTCATTTGCATGATTGAAAAGCTTTCGAGTGGCTTGAGCCTTGCTCCAAATGTACTTCACTCCCCAAGTCTCCCTCTCCCATCACAACATGTTTTTGTTCCTTTGCAGTGCTGGAATGAAGCTCTTGGCTTTGGGATCAACAGAAATTTGACAGTCAAATTTTATATCCATACACCGAGAAATTGAGAATATCTTGTTCAGTCGAGAATTTCATATCCTACAACACAAGGTAAAAAAAAAAGGAAATAAAAAAAAAATGAACAGATCTATGGTGACAAATTGTTTACTTTCCCATATCACTACCCCACTTTCATTCCCATTTGCACGACAAGGAACTACACATACAATAAGCTAAACTGTTTTGAGATATTTTCAAGTCTTACCAAGACTCGTTCATCATATCGCTGTTTGAATGAGTACATCATGGATGAAACATAACCAAACGGCATTAGTCACATTCTGTTTGAAGGTGGTTTAATGAAGCCTGAATGATATTAACATAATTTGATCTGTTGTACAATAGCTGCAGAAGCAAAGAAGTTAAATAAAATTCCATCTCTTGTCCAAGCAGACATAAAGTGCTAAAAACTCTGGAGTTGTTTTTAGCTTTGACATTTGTATCTGGAGATGCTAAATTACGAGCATATTATCTGCAACTTTGTAAATGAAATTTATCAAAATAAGTAATATGCTTCTCTAGGTAGGTATCGCAGCAGCTGACGGACATGGGATAAAAGACGAGCATGGTTGCAGGAAGATGGCACATTGCATCTAATTGAATAAAGAGCACCAGGTAAAACATGAAGACACCGCCAACTTCTTTTGAATGCAATTGCTAGTATCATAAACACTCAAAGGCGGTTAAAAGAAAAGGGCAATAATTACAATGCCAACAACATCATTCTACCACAGGCCAGGACTTAAATGCAACCAACTAATTCTTACACGCATGTTTCTTTAACAAGTTTATTGTGTATTCAAGAATTGAGCACAGAAAGTGGATGGAAGGTGAAATTAACCATTTGACAAAATTAAATGAACATTCTCTTCTTTATTTACCAGACTTTGCTCTCAAATACAATCTCATGACTATTATCTTTCCTTACCATATATCAATTTTATCGATCGCTTCTTCGTCTTTGGCTATAATAAGTTTTTCAGAACAGGGTAAGTTGTAAGAAAATATGGAAAAGGGCAAGCAAGATTCAAAATTTTTTTTTTTTGTACTTCTAAATTCAAGCAACTTAATTCTCTTCCAAGCAAAGCCTAACTTATGAAAAGTAAAAATCAGGCAAGTAGCGAAAACTTCAAAAAATAAAAAATAAAATCAACCAATTAAGTTTCTAAAACACCTTCTCAGGAAGCTGGGAGTTTGCCATGTACCTTAGTGACAAAAGTGAGCAGCTTTTGCACTTTTAGTTCCCTCAATGAGCTTGAATTTGATAGCTTCTTCTTTGACGCCATTTATGTGTTCCATTGAGTGATGAAAGGGCTGATGAGGGTCAATCAGTGACATGAATTTTAAGCTGTGGAGAATGGTAAAATACCATATTCTTCCTCGCCCAGTTGCCCTGTTTCATGGAACCATCAATTATTATAGATTAATGCAATCTGAAATTTTCCAGTATTCAGTTATATCAAGAGGGATCAAACCTCTAAAAACGCAGATAAAATTTTTTTGAAGGAAATACCCAAATCCTCTGATATTGATAGGAAGAATCATGTAGGGTGAGTTGCAAGGTTTGAACACAAGGAAATCGTAAATGCTAATCTGATGCAGAACACTATAGATTATATTTTATAAACAAGAAGTAAAAGTGGTTGTGCATGCGATTCGATTATCACAAAATATTAGATATCTGAAAAGTTAATTCTAGAATAACACCTTTCAAGCATCCTGACCTCCAACGCTAAAATGCCTCATACTAAACAACAGGTGAAAGGAACGCACCATCTGCACTTCTATCATTGAAAATTGACTTGAAATGGGTACGAAAAGCATTTCGTGTGGCTTTTTCATAAAGAACATAATGGATTTTCACACAAGGTACCCGCAATTCAGAAAACAAAGAAAACAAAAACAAAAGACAGGTTAAATGGAGTTGAGGTCACTAATAATTTCATATAACTACTTATTTAGAGAGAGATTTTTACTAAATATCATTAGATAATTTTTAGAGTTGATTGATTAATTGAAAACTAACATCTTTTTGGCCTAGATTATACTCACATATATTCTGGGTTCTGTAAAAACGAAATAGAAATAAACATTGTCATCACTTCTGGTACATTTTGAAGTTAATTTTCACACTTTCAGACTATATTAGAACAGGATCAGTGTTTTGCTTAGTGTTCTAGTAGTGTTGTGTTTGTGCTATATGATTTCATGCTATATATGCCATGTATGTTCAAGTTTTTATACTTTCTTTCCCAATACACACCTCTAAAAAGAAAAAAAACAATTTCCATTTGATTTGATGCTCTTGCTATCAACTAATGTGAAGCAGCTAGCACCTTAGAATTGATTAAATTTATGAGCCTTCACCAATCAAAATGAATATATGAAAAGATAATAGGACTTTTACATGAACTTGCATACCAGTAAACTCCACGCACTCCAACATGCTTCCCTCATCAATCAAGAGATTCGAAACAAGGAAGAAAAGCATTTTGAGTGGCTTCATCCTCCCATTGCAGCTCTTTCCACCAGTGTTCCTCTCCTATAATAACAAGTTTACTTTCTTTTGCACTGTTCGAATTGAGTGGCAGCTTCTTAAGCTCTGGACATTTTTGAACATAAATTTCCCTGAGATTGTGAAAAGGTAAAGGCTCCCCATAGATGCTCTTCACATTTGGTAGATAACATAAGTCAAGAGATTGGAGTTTGGCGAAAGGGCTTACATATCCCATCATCTCCAGAATTTCACCCAATTTTGCAACACTGATTATTTCTTCGATCTCATTGCAACGAAATATATAAAGAAACTTGAGGTTTGGAGCAAAAACAAGCCATGTCAAGTCCCTCAATTTGGAGCAAAATGATATTAAAACTGTGTCAAGGCTGTTGAAACCATAATGTTTGAGAGTTTCTGGTACATGCTCAATCTTCAGCACTTCTGAATACTCACAATTGTAAAAATAAAGTTTATGTAGATGCTTGAGGTCTGCTAAAGCAAAAACATTGAGCAACTTTGAATCATCAAAGCATTGAAGGCTTAGAGATTGTGTATAACTCTGTAGCTTAACAGAGCTCAAAAATTTTTGGAGAGCATGAGAACTTCTTAAAGTTATGGTTAACACATTTAAATGTTCCAAACTGAGTAATTCCTCCACCAACAGTTCACCATCACCAAATAAAATACTATCTTTCGCTGCTTGGCCAGAATAACCACGTAATCCAAACATTTTTAGTGCTCGTAGCTTCGAAAGATTAGATATCAAATTACGTGGAATTTTGTTTAGGCTATCCATATGCTCGAGACCTAAACATTTGAGATTCACTAAGGCTTTTAACTCCATTGGCAACTCTTTTATGGAAGTCCAAGATAGATCAAGATATTGAAGTGAAACCAATTTCGAGATTCCGAATGGTAATTTAGTTAAAGATCGATTATTTGATAGGTTCAAAACTTTGAGAGAAGGCATGAACTGAAAAAAGTTACGGGAGATCATCTTTATGCTATTGTAATTGAGAAACAAAGTTTCGAGATCAGAACACGTTGGAGTTTTTGACAAATTCTCAATTTTATTTTCCATTAAAGACATCCTTCTGACACCTTTCCATTTTTCAATCGCGGGCGACTCAGTTAATCCCATGCCTGCGTGAACTAAAAAATTTTCTCTCTCCTTTTCAATTTCACAAGCTATCCATAAAGCCATATCACGAATCACGTCATGCATTTTCACATAATGTTCTCTACTTTCTTCTTCTTCTAGTAAACATGCATCAATAAGGACACCAATAATATAGTAACCTTGGTTGTGTACTTCACTTCCATCATACTCATCCAAAAACCCCTCACCTATCCAACAATCTATCAATTCATTTTTTGAAATCTTATAGTCTTCGGGAAATAAACTACAATATAAGAGGCATGATCTTACTGTATCACTAGGCAAATTGTCATAACTAAATTTCAAACGAGAATACACCCTTTTCTCCATACCTGAAAATTGAGAGGCAGATTTCTTTAACACCTCAATTGCATGTTTCCACTCTCGAGGTGACTTCTTGCAAGCCATGGCTCGACCAATTGTAACAAGTGCAAGTGGCAAACCGCCACACTCTCTTGTTATGATTTTGGCTAGCGCAGGAATGTCATGATGACCATCAAGAATGCCTCTTCCAACCTTCTCCTGAAATAATTTCCAAGCATCATCATGTCCCAAACACTCAACTTTGAAGCTCTTATGAGCTTCCATGCTACCGCAAACCTCAAAATCACGAGTTGTGAATACTATCTTGGATCCATTTTCGAAGCTAGGAAAAGGGACACCAATTTCAACCAAATCAACTTGATCCCATATATCGTCAAATAATATCACAAACTTCTTCTTACTCAAAATTTTAAAAATATCCTGAGCTTTCTCTTGAAGATTTCTATTCTTCCATGATTCATCAAGCAAACCTATCTTTTTCCCGATATCTTCTTGAATCTTTTCATATTTTGGCTCTTTGGACACCACCAACCAAATCACAACATCAAAACCACGAGGCTGATTGCAGAAGTTATTGTTGATTTGTTTTAGTAGGGTAGTTTTGCCGACTCCCCCAATGCCATACAACCCAATCATTCCAACTTGCTCTTCTCCAAGACATCTCCAAACTTTATCAAGTGTTGATTGCAAACCCACTATTGTTTGCTCGATAGGGATTTCATCAACAACATCTTCCGGTACCCTCTCAGCAACCACTTCAAACAAAGCTCCTTCAGCCTTTAAACCAGCCAAAACAGGGAGCAATTTAGAAACTTTTCTTCCAAACTTGTAGCTTGAGTTGAAGTTCTGAGAGCAGTAGCCTCCAAGACATAATCTCTCAATTTCTCGGGATTTAGCCATCTGTAATTCACCAACTTCAGCTTCTACAGCTTCCACCCTCGAAAGCCAGCCTTGCACTTGCTCCCTCCTTTTCATTTGCTTCTGTTCAGAAATGCTAACCCTCCTCATCACATCATTCCTTGCTTCAAGTAGCTTTTGCAGCTCAGTCTGCAAGGCATCAAGATTTCTCTCAAGCCCACTTATGTATGCAGCTTTTCTAATCGTGCAATATAGCAAACGCGCGAAGATGGCATCAAATAGGGTTGAGATTGAGCCTGAGATGTTATCCATAGTTTACTTGTACAAGATGTTAAACAAAGAGAGATGAAGAAAGTAATTACTGTTAATTGAATGAAATGAAGTAATCTTTTGATCAGGCTATTCATGAAAGACTGTGTATGAGAGGCCAAAGCTCTGTAGTGCTCTTTGTTTAATTAATTTGTTTCAGGAAAAATATCAGGAATAGCCCTCATTTGGGGGCCTAACTTGTTTAGTCTCTCACAGAAAACTTTTTAGCACAATAGCCTCTATTGGATGAAATGATTAGAGTGCCCTCAATTGTTATAACCTCTTAGCCTCTAAAATTTGAAAACACAACATCTCCCTCCCACCTGTTATTAATTCAACCGATTCTACGCACCTTCTTGTCGATCTTCTCTGTATTTTGGTTTTTTTATAGAGACAAAGGAGAAAGGGAAAGCACTGTAGATAAAGAAAGCACCGTAAAGAGAGCAAGCATATTGAGCAACTTACGGTACGCTTTTATCTTCTTTATGCTCTACCTTTTTATTGATTTTGGTTGATTGGGATGACTTTCTTGCGTTTTTTAGAGAGATAAAGTAAGGGTTTTGGTTGATTGTGATGTTTTATGCGATTTATGAAATCGAGAATGGTTTTATACCATATTATTTGCAATTTATAATTAATAGTTATTGGATAAGGCTCATTATACTGATATTGCATTTGGAATGTTATGGGCATTGAGATTCATGCATTTTTTGTCTGTGAAATATGTGAGACATGTGCATTCTGTGTAATAAGAAGTATGAAGACGAAGATGGTCGATGGTGTTGAAATGTCGAACCATCGTCAAACTATCTAATAGTTGCATTGTTTTCGTTGAACAATACCATTGAACTGTTTAATTAATTTGTTACACTATTGAACAGTCGTCGAAATGTATTCTAGGTGTCGTCGAACTGTTGAATTGACATTGTCAATTGGGGAATTGTTCATTCGACAATTTAATGTTTAGTCATAGAATTGTCAAACCATCGAACAAGCACATTTTGTCATCAAACATGTGTTGAATTGTCGAATTGGTTGTCATCTAATGTAGTGTAATTTGGTATCTTATCGAACTATCATCGAATTTTATGTTTGTTCTGTCGAACTGTATGGTCAAAGTTGATACCACTTTTCTCGAACTTATTTATGTGTTGTCTAATTATCGAAATGTGTAATTCGACAGTTTGATTTTCCTATGGTCGAACTGTCGAATTTGCCTATGGTCGAACTATCAAATTTTTTAACAGATTGACTTTTTTGTACATGTCATGCATGATTTTTTTGGTTCTAACCATTAAACCCTTCATTTCAAGTCTACGTATGAAGACCACGAAGATGAAAATCACTTTCAACCTGAAAACACTGAAAGCCGCCCATTTCAATTGGGTGATTACAACGATGGTAGGGTTAGATTGCATTTCTGTGTACAAAAAGCTTACCAAAAAGCAGAAAAGGATCTTCAATGAGAAGACACGCTTTATTGACTTGATACAGATACGAGACCTTACTTTCCCGAGTAAACTGGTCAACAACGTATTGTTGCATAAGTTGAAGATGCATGACATGGAGGACAAGGAGTTGTGGTACCTAATTTTTTGTAATACCTCGTTGTTCTACTACTACAGTGCGGAATGTCTATTTATGTGAAATGTCTATTTATGTTTGTATCGACATTGAAATTGTTGATCATGCAAGGAAGGCCATAAAATTCTTCGACACGAGTTTGCATTGAACATGGCGTTGAAGTTCGGTCAATTGCCTGATTTTGAGAAGAACCCTAAGCACTGCTTGAGGGATAAGTATCTGGGCGAAAACAATATGAAGATTATCAAATTCAAATCCTGGATTGAGTCAGTGGATTTCAACAAAATGAAGAATTTGGACGCAGTGAAGTTAACTACATATTGGGTGTTAGAGCATCTTATATTAGGCCGGCTGAAAATCGATGCAATAAATTTGGATTAACTTGAATTGGTCAATAACTTGGATAAGGTCAAGGAGTATTATTGGGGCAAACTGCATGGAAGGAGACATATAACGGTCTAAGGACTTGCATGTTACACTCGACGAAAAAGTATTTACAAAGGTGCAAGACAAAGAAGTCACACACAAAGGAGAAATATAACCTTTACGGATGTGCATACACCTTCTAGGTACTCAAAATATTTTCATATTTATAAACTTTAGATTGGTTGTTATGTACTTAAATGACGTAAAATATGTCAACGTGTCTTATATGCGGCTTTTGTGTTTGCAGATATGGTTGAATGAGGTAGTTCCATTTGTGAGGTCTTGGTACGCACTGAAGGGCGAAACGTATGAAGAGAAGTCCCTTGCACTTTGAGGTGGACCAGTGTTGATAAACTCATCACACAGGCTGAGGTTTTGAGGGACATGTTTGGTGGAACCTGTCAGGTCAGGACAATATAGTGTTTAATCTTCATTTGCCAAAGGTTGCTTATATAACTCTTTTCGCATTTTAGTCTCAAGTTTCTTAATTTTTTTTTCCAACCAAAGGGATATTCCCAGCGTGAGTCTCCGTCCAGAGGCAGCAAAGCTAGCAACGACCTGTATATAGAGAATCTACGTCGAACAAAAGGACCTGGAGGCACACTGGTTAAGTGGGCCAATGAAATTAAGTTAATAGTCCCCGTCAATGCAAGGGCCCAGCAGAAAGTGAAGAAGAAGCAACCAACATGGGAAGGTCCTAGTCTCAGATCATCTGATGAGGCTGCTGACGCTTATTTTATGCATATGGAGGGCCAGATCAGTATGTTTTGAGTAAATTCAAGCAGAATGCTTTTTTATTGAAATGGGTTATTTTTTTCATGCATGTAACAAATTGTTTTTGGTTACGTGCAAGCCTATTATGATTTTGAGATTCCTCCGACTCTTTTGGAGGCTATTCGACATGAGTTTACAGTCCATCGTGTAGAGATGGCTGCTACTCTTGCTGATCATCTTAGAAGTCCAGGAGATGCAAGCTAGACACGTCCAAGAGATGCAGTCTCTACGTGATGAGGTCTAGGAGCTATGCAAAGAAGTATGCGAGCTTAGAGAAGAGCAAGCGATGTTTGTTGAGGATGTTGAGGTTAGTTGATATTACATTAATTTTATTATTTGCAATACTAGAATAACTAATTCCTTTAACACGTTGTTATTTCGTACAGGAGGAAGCGAATAAGTCACAGCCATCCGATTCCAGACCCAACACAATTCCCTCTTGTAGTCGATGAGGTTATGCATTTGTTGCAAGTTAGTACTCTAGAGGTCACAATCGTGCACTTATCCTAGGACGTGCACAGTGACTCGTATAGCAACAATATCTGCATTCTTGGGTCCCAACCTGTGACGTATCAAATGGTAAAGTTTTACACAAGTAGAGTGTGACAAAAAGCGGCTACCCTACATAGCCTGTGTACTGATCTAGACCCTAGGATAAAAAGATAGTGAGCAGACTATTCATCGCATGACGTGCTAATTGTGACTCCACCACCGTCTTCACCCTCCGAATGGGAGTCTATGTTCGGCCCACAGTTTAAGTTGTACTACAATGTATGGTGCGCTGTCAGTTACCAACGAATCCAGCTTGGACCAGACTACTACGAAAATGAGGCTTTTCGGTTTGCGGATATCGCTACAGTGGGCTCGTGGCTAGAGGATGACGTGAGTTTCTTGATTCCAACTATGGCACATTAACATCCAACACCAAGTTAAACTAACTAACTTTACTAACATAACTAACTTTGTTTCTCTTTCCAGCACATCAATGCTTTCATGTATTTCCTTCAGGCTCGACGAAGCCACAATCCTAAGGTGATATCTCACCGATTCACAACCCTCGATCACGAATTCTTTATAAGTATCACACGAGTTTGTATACATTGTTGATTTTCGCATTAACCATTTTACCTTCTCTTCTAACATTGTGTTATTTGATATAGTGTTGGATGGCTAGCACCTACGAAAGGTGCAAAGATAGCCTGCCCAGCATTACGTAGGAGCAACTTCTTCTCTAATACATGGACGATTTTAATGTGAGCGATGGATTCATGTGGTTCGAGGTGGATTATGTTAGTTGTATAATGATTAATACTATCTTGTAGTTTTTCATCTAATTGTAATGACATCGTAACTAACGAATTGAATAATGTACCATTGTAGGTATATGCCCCTGTAAATATCAGTAGTCAACATTAGGTTTTAACATGGATTTCGTTTAGGGATCAAGAGATCATTCTGTATGACTTACAGATATCGAAGGAGAAAGATAGCCACCACAAGTTGATTGACTACTGCATGCCTCTCACTGTCTTAACCCCTTACCTGATGGAGACATCTATTCACTTCCCACCCTATGCTGAAGTCTTCCATGACACCACTTTGTTTGCCGTATTTCGGGCTACAGAGTTGGTCCCTCAGCAGCCTCCAGGTAGTGATGCATGTGGTGCGTACGTTGCTATGTTTGTTGATTTACTTAGTTCGGGGGTCAGCATGGAAGTGTTAGCACATGTTGGTGAGGAGAGACTAAGAAAGCTAGTCACGATGAGGATGTGGCCTTTGGGGGGCATGGATGAGGATATGGCATTTGGGGGGCATGGACCACATTGAGGCATTTTGGACATAGTATTTGGAGGAGTGGCCCCAGGATAAGGGTTTTTGTAGTGTTTGTTATCATGTCTATCAGTAGTAAACACTGAACAATGTTTTGTTTTAGCACTTGTATATTGATTTTTGATGTTAATACTGAACAATGTTTAGTTTTAGCACTTGTATATTGATTTTTGATGTTACCATTTTGTCAATTGTACAAATGATTTTACCATGATAAAATTAAATGCGGTAAATGTCTTGTAATTAAGCAAATTGCACATACATAAATTCGAAGACAACATCACATATGCAAAATTGGGTTATATTTAAAAATATTAACATATATTGTCAAGCATGGTCAAAAGTATCATAACTAATAACAAAACCACTACACACAAATACATCGTTAAAAAGGAATCAAGACTAATGTGACGATTCCACTACAGTCGTATCATGGTGAAGAGGTATAGGATTTCTATATGTTTCTCTGTTGTAACCTCTTCCTCCACATCGAGAGTACATCTTTTGTCTGATTGTCTCACCCTCAGAAGGAGGTCGTTGTGTCCATTGTCATCTTGCTTGCACCTGACTAATAGGTGGAAGAACAACCTGTGATCGAATGTCATATGGAATAAGCCAATCTACACTCAACCCCACTGGAATGAGTGGTGACCCATACGCAAGCATAAGTGACCATTTTGGTATAATTTATTATAATAAAGGGCTAACGACCTCACTCTAGAGTAGTAACAAGTGGCAATGGTATGTTCACATGAAATCTGGTCTAAGTCAAATACCCTGCAAGTTCATGTCCACGCATGGAGATCCACTACATTAACACTTCTCCCCGAGTAGACTTGATACGAGTGTGTACTTATTGGGGCCACATGAAGATTATCTGACTCATCTTTTTTTTTCCTTATTAGTGCCTTGGTCCACTTATGAAGACTGAGCAACTGCAGACCATCATTGATGAAACCACTATTGCAAGACTTGAACACATAAATTAGATATATAGTTCGCATCAAAGCAAAAAGTAATAAGTAGTAATTACAAAACCTAATAATGGAGGTAACCTGACGGTAGTATTCACAAATGAGGGTTATGCCCAATCTTTTTGCTTCTTTCATCCGATTGTTCATAGACTCAATAATGTTGGTTGTCATTATGTTGTATCTAAGACCGAGAAAGTGACACCTCGCCCATTTATGTGGGTTTGCCAGGATCAAATACTCCAGGACGCCTTCACTAATTCCTCAAATGAGCTCAAAAAATCGATTGAAGTCCGCTTCCCGGTAAGCTTGGGTGCATTAATGAAGGCTGGGGAAGGTGGTTGTTCTTGAACCTTGTCTTCAGATTACACTCCAAATGATGCATGCAAATCCCAAAAAGGCATGCAGGAAGATGTTAAACAGACCTTAACGATGCTTCTATGTCGATCTGCTATGATAACTAGGTATTCAACATGTCCAATCACATTGTGAAGCCTCGACATGAACCAACTCCATAATTCATCGTTCTCTTAATGACCGAATCAGATGGCCAACAGAAAAATCTGATTGTTGTCGTCTAGATATTGTGAATAATGTGCCCTATACTTTCTATTCAAGAATGTGTCATCAACAACCACAACACGTCTAATCAATGTTAAGAAACCATTAACTGATGCACCTAATGCCATGAAATAATATTTAAAGTGATTATCAGGATGAACTTCAAGTGTAGTCACTGTTTCAGGATTTTTCTGCTTAACAATGTAGGAGTATAAGGCAATAGAGCTTATTACTCTTCTATTTAGGGCTACCTCTTTTGTCCTCCAACCCTTTTGGTAGCTTATTGTGATGTGAATATCTTTTTGAACTTTCGCAATAATTTCCTTTGGATGATATATTCTTGAGTCATTCACGATCTTCTCTTTAATATGTTTTCCAATGAGATCAGCAACTTCCTTGCCTATACTCAAGATGAAGACCATCGCCATCGCATGTGTGTTTCTTGTTGAACACTTTCACTTGAAAAAAATCAATGTCATTAACCTTTGTAGCTCTCAAATGCCATTTACAATATTTGTCATGACAAGCAACTTGAACCATGATTTTGTTGGCCTTGTTACCTTGAACTCAAAGTTATGTTGCAATGCTATGTTTCCCAACTTGTGACGAAGTTCGATTTTGTTTCTAATAATTTGCTCCACCAATATTTCGCCACTATCAATTTCATGTACTTTATGTTGAACCTCGCATGTGGATGGTGGTAGCGGAGGCATGAACCGAAAGATGGCCTCCACTCTTCGTAGTGTCGGATCAAAACTCACATGGTTAAAGTTATTAGCATCTATCCAGCTAACGGAACTTGTTTCAGGATTCGATAGATGCAATCCACCTGCATCATTATTATCACCATCATTGTAATCACCATGCCAACTCCTTTCACATTCAACAAATGGTCCCTTGTTTGCCCCATCTACAACATTTCCTCTCTTATTATCGACATATACACCCTTACTCTTGACACCTTTTCAAATTCTTCTTTGAGCCTGTCAAGACCACGAGCAACACTTACCCCATCCTCCATTAACATCACCTTCAACATTAACACCAATGCCTCCAACGGCCCCATCACAACCAATATTAGCATCATAACCAATATTGACATCACCATCGACATTAACATTGCCACCTTCATTAACAGTACCACCAGTATTCATGGTGGGCGGATTACGATAACTACACTATCCACATTGCTCAAATGCCTCCCCTTTTGATGTTTCAACATGTTGTGTATGATCAACAATGGTTGGTCTAGATGTTTGACTTCCATGCCACTCAACCTTAACATGTAATGGTGCGTATTCACTCCAATGTTTCAAACTGTCTCCAATTAAAAAATTATAGTCACGCTCATTTCTTATTAGGAGAGGCCCAACATACCTCCTAATATCATACTAGGCACTCAATTTCAACCTTGTTATAAGGCATCTAACCCAAGTTCTTCACATATCAACTGCAAAAAACTGTCCGTACGAATAGTCTCTTGTAATCAATAATGACAACCCCTCTCCGCCCATGTAACATAGTTCCCATTAGGTAAAACCTCCCAATTACCATCAAAGAATAGAGCAAATCTGATACCGTTCATCTACGAAGTCAAAAATGTCCAAGAATTGATGAAAAAACAACAAAATGCAAAAAATTCCTGGATAATTATTCAAAATAGGCTTTTCTGTCAAAAAAATTGATAGTCTGACAAGAATCTGTGGAATTGTCTAATTGATTCGACAATCAATTAGTAGTTCGACGATAAACTTCAATGCATAATTTGATAGTTAGGTATAACTCCGATAGAAATTCGATGTGACTTCGACAATTCGATTGAAGTTCGATAACCATTCAACAGTTTGACTGTTTAGTTGTCGAATTCACAATTTCAAACCCAAAAATTTGCAGGAACCGAGTTTTCATAAATGAAATTGCACAAACAACCTAAATATATCTTTTCCAACCATAATTATTTTGTTTATACACATGTGGGATGGACTTTTATTTTAAAACTTGATAAAATGTCAAAAGGATGGAGTTGAAGCTTAGTTAAAGAAGATCATTATCTTAAATTGTTTCCAAAGCTCTCCAAATCCGATTTTTCCCCTTTTTTCAATTTCTTATTTCTTAAATGCAAAGTTTGATTTGTGGTTGATAGGTGTCTATTTATGTATTACTTTCATATCAATTTGTCCATGTTTCTTTGCTATATTCCTTGGTATTTTTATGTTTTTGTGTGGTTTTGATATTTGTAGGAGTTTTGGAGCAACTTGGACAAAAATGGAGTAAAACCCTTCATTTTCACCTCTGCTAATCAGCCAATTTCTCGGAGTTGAATTGTATCGATATACAATTAACCGGATAACATGCTATATACCATTGAAAAGCTCTCGAAGTCTATTTTTTGGAGAAATTTACGGTTCACGAATTTATGTAGTGTACCAAAAGTTGTGATAAAAATGGTATGAGAAGTGTATATTTGTAATTCCACATATCATTGTAGCATGTTATTAAATACTGGGGCACTGTAGCAATTTACTGTAGCAGAGTATATAAACACATTTTAGGGTTTTATTTTGATAACTTGAAGAGGGGAGAACGTGTGGGAGGCTTCAGCTCTGGAATTCTTTCATCTCCTGGAGTTCTTGAAGGAGAAAGGAAGCTTGGAAAGAGGAAGAACTACAATCCAAAGAGAATTACATCAAATTTGCTAAGTTTTTCCCTTCCCTTTCATTTTCTGGAATGTCTCCATGTTGTATTGTATTTACCACGTTCTTAAACATGTGTAACTGAATCTGAATTGGTTGAGGGTGATTTCAAAGCCCCTGATATGGTTTTTGTAAGTTGATTGTGCAAGAAGTTGTTATCCAATTCTCTAATTGAAGTTGCTTGTATTTTCCCATATCTAATGCTTATGATTGCTTGCTGGATTGTATTTGAATGGCCAACTGAATATAATCTGGTTGTTGTCTATTGCTAGACTAGAAATCTTGATCCGTAATTGTCTTGAATTTCTAATCCTTAGTAGCAAAATTGTGATCAGAGATTGCAATTGGAGAATACAACCTAAGTTAAATAATCCGAGCTTGTGTGTTTATTGCTTAGATCAACCTATCTTTCTTATCGTAATGCATCCATTGAATTAAATTTAGAGAGCTTGTTCTAGGTTGTTTAATGGATAGAGATTAAATAAAGAGCCTGTTTTATTTAACAACAAAGTAAGGAAAGATTGGGATAACAGAGCTTGTTGTTATCTACGGTTGATAATTTCAATGGTGTAATTGGATGACAATTCTACAATTAATTCGCAAATCCATATCTTGTGGTAGAGAAGGATCCCTTAACCAGGTTACTCTCATTGATTTTTCACTCTATTTTACTTTGTGTTGTTTTATTGTGTATTTACATTAATATTTCATTTAGTTAATCTATCAACAAAACCCCCCCATTTATCTATTGTTGCTGTAAAATAACAAATTCAATTAGAATCAATCCTCGTGGGAACGATATCTTACTTATCACTTTATTATTTGTGCGATTAGTATACTTGTTAGTTACGAACGCATCAGTGGTATTTGATTTTCTTAATTGTTTTGAGCTAGTTTAGGAGTTAGAATTGTTAGAGAAAGAGTTAAGGTGGTAGCTATGAGTTAGTTAGAAAAGTTATTGCATGAGGGGTATTTGTCAAACTTTGGGGGTTGGTGGTAGTATGCTGAAGGAGAGTTTTCTGGGAGAAGCTAAAGGCCCCCAAATGGGGGCTACTTCGACAGTTTCCCTTTGTTTCACGCAAGGAAAGAGATGTCCTGATATGACTATTTTAGCGTCACTATACTTGTTTGATATGCTCAACGGACGAATCTTTTACACATGTTATTATCATTTCCAATTTATCTTTATATTTTTATGGAAAAGGCTTTGAATGCCATTGACGTATCCGCTCAGGCTGATGTAAGATCTAGGCCGATTATAAATGAATATAATTAATTCACATAGATGATTTTTAATTCCAGTATTATCTTTTTTTTATAATATTAGTCTTATAAAATTTATATATTTAAATTAAAATATCATAACATAATTAAAATAGTAAATATATAAAATTAACTTATTTAATGAATAAAGATAACAAATAAATAATTATATTAATTTATTTATATAAATTTGTATATAAAATTTATAAATGAATATTTTATCTTTTTTATATTATTTTTCTCTCCTAATAATCAAATAAAAGTTTTAAATTAATAAAGTTTTTTTTTCCCCTATCAGTTTACCAAAATTCAAAATTTAAATTTCAAAAGTGAAATGTCCTTTTTTTTCACACGTCGCATGTATATTTATGTTTGGTTAAATTAATCCATCATGTCTTGAGTTGATATTGGATGGTACCCAAACTTTCCTTTTTTATATTTTATATATGTAAAATAATATTATATATATAACTAATTTATAAAACTTATAGGATATGTTTAGTGCGTAACACTAAATAATACTATTTTATTATATTATATTAAATAATATAATATATGTGTTTGGTATTAATTTAGTATAGTATTAATTAATATAAAGTATAATCCTTAGATGCATCAATATTGTATTAAATTATATAGAACTAATCTATGACATTAACATTAAACTATATAGCATTAATAAAAAATATCAAAATTATCCTTATAAAATTCTATATATCCAACAATATCCTTTAATTTTTAAAATTTTAAAAATAAATAAAAATGTATTTAATAGATAAATTATAAAATCAAATTTATTTAAAATTTATTTTCTAAAAATAAAAAAGGAATGGAAGGAGTCAAAGCCCCTACTAAATTGTTTAATAGGTCAGGGGGGGCATTGGACCATAAGTAATTTTTTTAATAATTAGCAACTATTCGATAAATTACGAAATACTAATTTCATAAATAAACTAAAAATATATTTATACTTTGTATATTTTTTTTGAAAAAAATTCTTACTTTTTTGTAGAAATTAATATAATATATGAGTATATCAAATACATTAGTATATCAAACACTATATAATTTTGATATAACATTATTTTTAGTATTATATAATGCAATACTATATAATACAATATAATACTATACTACACAATGTTACGTACCAAACAGAACCATATATCTCGTGTATAACCTGACTTGTTATAATATTGTAATTATCATATAATTTGTAAATAGGATGCGACATTTTGACTTTAATTTTTAATTTAAATCTATATATCAATTACTGATAATTTATCTCACCAATTTAATGATTAAGATCAAAAATAAAAAAATTATATTTAATGATATCAATTTATCAATAATTTGAATTATTAAATATATAAAATGAATGATTATTAATTGATGTCTATATTTAAATTAAAAAATTTAAATTAAAATATCCCTATTTTTACATATTCGAATGTTCATCCCTGCTTTATTTTGGTTCATTAACATTTACCCCCCGACGTTAAGCGAAAGTATAATTACCTCCTCGATGATTTGAAATTACAAATTGTCCCCTGATTTTTAAATTCTGACGTTAAATTAAACAGAGTAGGGGTATTATTGAAAATAAAACTTGTGCGATAAAATTAAGGAATATTTAACAATTTACCCCCTGAGGTTAAACGAAAATACAAATTCTCCCCTCCCGAGAATAAAAATAATTAAAAAATTAGAATGAAAACAATAATAATAATTAAAGACAATAATAATTAAAAATATTTAAAACTTTATTGAATAAATAATAAAAAGTAAATTTGAACCAAATTGAATCCACCCCTTAATTCGAGCTTTAATTAACAAACCCCAAATTGGTCGGTGACGAGTTCTAGTAGAGGAGAGAGAGGAGGAATTGGTGACGGAAGCAATTTCGTCAATGAAGAGAAGGAAACGACGATCGTAGGGGTGGCAATTCATGTCATATGTGTCGACCTATTTAATTGTTCGTGACAAGACATGAAAAACGGATTTGATACAGTTATTAAATGCATCACCCACGTGTTGTGATCGTGTCATATTTAATTAACATAATTTACTTAATTATTTAATCTAATTATGTATAGTATATCATATTCTATATATTTATATCAATTAAAATTATTTTTAGAATATAAATAATTGTTAGTATAAAAAAATTATTAAAATCATTACAATTTACTATTATGTAAATTAATTTGCTTTATAATATAAAATTTTCAGTTTTATAATATATATGTTGTAAGAAGGTAAAAATTATATCGTTAAATGAGCTTGCATGTTAATGATTGACAAGATATATTCAACTATTCGTGTCATTAAACTGATTGACGTGTTGAAAACCCTCAACATGAATTCGAAAATTTATTAATCGTGTGTCATGTTCGTGTTGTATTTGTGTCATGTTCGGGTGTCATGATTCAAATTGTTACCCCTAGACGATGGCGGTGTGGGGAGAAGATCTGGTGAAGCACTAAGGAGAGGTGGTGAAGATTGCTGATAGAGGGGAGACAATGAAGGAGATAGAGAAAGAAAGAATGGTAAGGATATTTAGGTGATTTTAGAAAAGTGAGTGAATGTATTTTTATTTATGTAAGGGCATTTTCATCGAATACCATATATTATCCTCTCTCTCGTCTTTTTTCACTTAATTTAATGTCGAAATTCAAAAATAAGGGGACAATTTACAATTTCAAGATGTGCAGAAAAAATTTGTCTTTTTGCTTAATCTCAGGGGGTAAACTGTTAATATTAGATGATCGAACATGAGGTTATTTTGGTAAAATTGTGAAGTTTTTTTATCTCTTCTTCTTTTCTGTTTAATTTAACGTCAGAATTTAAAAATCAAGGACAATTATAATTTCAAATCTTGCAAGAAAAAATTATTTTTTCGCTTAATCTCGGGGGTTAAATGTTAATATCTCCTTTATTTTTAATTTTTATTTATTAAATTTTTCTTCTTATATATTTAATTATAGTCTGTAACTAGAGCTTATCACTTTATTAAAGCTTTTTTATTCTTGTTTGACATGCTCAACGGTAAAATGTGGTGACATGTGTCAAAATGTTGGTTGCTTTGAAAAGAAAAAGAAAAGTATCCTTTAAGATGATAAAGGAAAAGAAATTGTAGATGGATAGGTTTTCAATTACTGTGTTTAATTTGTTCTTTTGTGAGCAATTACGCAAAACGAATGATTATTCAATGACTTACTTACTTCCATTCCACTTTAATAAAGTTGCTGTCCAACTCCCACAGTTTATATGTGTACATCAAATAAAAACGAAGAATACAAAAAATAATAATAATAAATTGAAGATTTGTTACGAGTTTTGATAAAAACCTTTATTATTATTATTATTTTCCACTTTAATTTCGAGTTACACGTGAACTCTTGCTTCCCTTCTCCGTTGCATAAACAAGATTTGACAATAACTCCGTACTGTACTAGAAAAGTATAGAGTATAGCACAGTAGTGGACAAGTATCTTGCGAGATATCAAGTTGTCCAACAAATCAACTTGACAACCTCATGTATTTCATATTTGGATTATTAAAAAAAATTAAGATTTAAATAAAACTATAAAATAATCCCCTCAAGTTGGTTAGTTTCTATATTGAATTTACTAAAATTTCATTAAAAATAGAAAGATACACTATAGAATACTATAAATGCAAAAAATAATTATATATATGTTTGTGTATAATAAATAAGATGGAGAAAAACAAAACATTTACATCTCAAATTAAAGATTAACAAACAATTCCCTAACTAGCTAGTAGATTCCATTAAGTATTGATCAAGTTTAACCTCCAATCCCAGGCATTATCCCTAAAGGGTGTTTAGATTGCAATCTCATACTATACCTTGTAGGGGGTGTTCAGTTTTGAGTAATATACTTGTGAGCATTGGAATTTGGCTTATAGTTTTTAGGCCTGATGATTATAACAAGAGACATCAAATTAGCAGAATTTTTTGAACTACAGAAACACAAGAGATGATACCAAAAATAGGGTAGAAAGCTAAGTAAGCTCAAGATTGGTACGATTCTAATGGGGAGAGGTTGAGACCCTAGGAGTTATGTCTGCCTAATGCATACGTAGATCAACCTCTACAGTAAAGTCGTCGTGAAGGTCGGGAAGTCCCCTACCAGGGGCCTGGGGGCAGCGCCTTTGACCCTAAGTGGTGAAAGTCCATGCAAAAACCTAGAAATAGGGTTAGCGCCTCTAGGTTGGTGCTTATGCCTCTAGCATTAGAGGTGCACGCCTATAGAGCTAGAGGTGACACACAAGCCCCTTTAGCCAATAGATGTAGAGCATGAGCACCTTTATCATTAAAGTTGTGTGTCTCTAGAGTTAGAGGTGGTGCACGAGTGCCTTTAGTCATTACAGGTAGAGCATGAGCGCCTTTAGAGGTAGAGGTGGCTCACGAGCACATCTAGGGTTTGTGCTCTAGAAGTATCTAAAAACCCTAGAGGCATGCGCCTGTGGCTATAGTCCCATATCAAGAAAAGAGCTTAATTTCTAGCCGGCTTGAGCCTATATAAGGCAAGTGGCTCTTCGTTCAAGGCAAGCAAATTTGGTGGAAAAAATACCTTGAAATTTTATATTTCGGTGTTTTCTACAGCCAAGATTCTTCCTCGAATAGTGATCAAAGTGGGCTAAGGTTATGAGGGCCTTTTCTAATATTTAAATTTCTGTTTATTTTAATTAATTGCCATGATTAGTTTAGGTATAATTAGGAAATAATTATTTCATGTTTAATTTAGGAATAATTTAGTTAATTATGCCTTGTTTAGGATTAGTGATGGTTAATCAGTAGATAATTGCCATGTTTACTTTTGGGATTAATAATAGATAATTAGTAGCTTAATTATGCATGATTATTAGTTAATTATGTAGTTAATTATGCCATGATTAGTGGTTAATTTAGCATGATTATTAGTCGATCGATGTATGATCAGTGGCTAATTAGCAATTAATTACATGATGAATAGTTAATGGTTATGCATGTTTAGTTAGTTCATGATTAAGAGATGCCATGATTAGTATAGAAATATCATGATAAATGCTATGTTTAATTTAGTTGATATCTAGTTTAATTATGCTTGTGATTGTTAATGCCTTTACTTGGTGATTGAATTATTATTTTAAGACTCCCCCTTGGTTTATGATGCTATTTAATTTCTTGCAATTATTATGTGGAATGATTGTAATCATTTATCCCTTTCCCCATGTTTGAATAGCTATGTAATCTATTTCTCTCCCCTTTTTGTGTATGTATATACACTGTCCACCTCACATGTAATAATGAGATAAAATGCAATTCATATGTGCATAATGAACTTAGGATCAAGATAGGATAACCTTAGTAACCCAAAACTTAGAATTCAATAGACCTTAGTGGAGACCGAATTAACGTCTGGACGAGTGCAAGCCATTCCTAACTTTTCGAGCCCGTCTTTGAAGATGATGGGTAGCTAAGTCCAAAGAAGTAAGGGATCAGCTGCCGTTATTCATATATTTCCCATGGTTAATTACCTGGGTAGCAATTTCACCATTTCTCCGGGTCTTGTCTTTGTGAGTTGACCCGTACAGCCCTCTAAGCATCAGAACGAGGCTTAGAAAAACGGTGCCAAGGTCGCAAATGCTTGGAATGGGATGGAAGCCTCGCTCACAGTACTAAAGAAAGGAAAGTGTACTCCCAAATTCATTTTCCCTTATTTGGTTTGATTAAAACTAAAAGGAAATTGGATTCGAGCATCAAATCCAATTTCCTTAAACTTTGGGGGTGTTTGTTTTTAGTTAGGAAATGTGAATATGATTGAAGCTCAGATATTCAAGCATTTTAGGTTGTTTGGTTTTTTTTTTTTTTACTGAACACTATTTACCAGATATTTTTATTGGAATGAGAAAATCTAAAATTTTTGTTCGAAAGAAAAGTCAGAATGACTTAAAATTATTCTCCTTCCAAAAGTATCCTTATGAAATATATCTATTTCCTGTTGTGTCCTTTTATGATTTATATATTTCTTCATTTAAACTTTATAAAGACTGAGTATTACAAAGTTTAGGATCTTAATAACAATATAGTTAATTATTTTTTAATCTACGTTATGTGCTTTTCACTAAAACTAATATTCATCAAATGATATAATAAATCTTATAACTTCATATTTTAAATAATTTAATAGTGTAATTAATTTTCTTTTTTCTTTTTAAATTTATGCTGTATCTAAATGATAAATTCATCAAAAAAAAAAATAATCTCATTAACATAATTAATGTGTTGCACATTTTGTTAGCATTAAACATAGTGTGTTTGTTTATATGTGTGTATGTCTGTGTATGTATGTATATATGTATAATTTTGTGGTTGTATAGACATTTTATATAACTTCTTTTTAACATTTTATATGGATAAGTGTTTTTTTTTTTTTTTACTTTTTTATAATGAAAAATAATATATCAATACTTAGGCTCTTATAGGGAAAATAAATAGAAAGAAAATGATACAGTCCCCTTGTGTATAACTACTGTATCATTTTTAGTTTTCTTGTTTATTAGGATTTCTCCTACATTGCCTGTTCTTTAGTGGATATGATATAATATGCTCGCTGTTTCTGATTTTCTCTAGTTGCAGCTTCCTAAAATAATTGAAGTTTTATTGTAAATCTTATAAGCTGATTAAATTAAGGGAATTCTTTTTTGTATTCATTTTTTAAGTAGGTGTTACTCTCTCATGTCATTAATTATTATCATCTCAATTTTTGTCATAATTCTTTTTTTCATGCATAAAAAAGTCCTTTATTCATACTCAATTGGTCAATGAGTTTTCAAAGTTTAAATAGTTTGAATTATTTATCTTTTAATGAATTTTTTATTTAGGATGAGTGTTGCATAGAATAATGTTATACAAACAAAGTTGGTATATAAAGTTTACATCACAACTGATATGATAGGTGACATGGCACAGCCTTGTCATTTGCCATATCACAAAAGGTAATTTTTTTTCATCTTTTTCAACATTTATATTTTATATGTGATTTTTCTATTTATTATCTTCTATTTGAATTAAAGATTTTCTTCCTCTTATCATTACTGAATTAAAATTTACTTAAAATAGGTAATGTGGTTGTTGATAAGATATTGTCATATAACTACCACATCAGTTAAAATACAAAATTTCTATCCCAACTTTATAAATATAGAATTACTGGTGTTACATATATTGCATGTTGCATGTGCCTCTTATTCGCTCTTACGCCCAATTCCAAATTAGATTTCATCACTAACCAACCCCTGCATGGCATCAAAATGGGCCGCATAATTGGTAGTTCCTTCGGCCCATTTGTTTGCTTATTAGCTCGGCTTGCCTCCTTTTCTTCTGCTGTTTAGAGTTGCATGAGTTCTAGCTTTTTCAAAATTGCAATGCCTTGTGCGCTTCTTCAATTTTCATTCCTCGGAATTTCCTTCAGCGGCACGCATTCTACTGTGCTCAATGTTTGCAGTTTGAATTTAAAATTAATTTTGAGTTGGGTGTTTCTCTTTGATTCAAGTTCCTCTGCTTCGTGACTCTTGTTCAAAGCCTCTTTTTAACGCTTAGGTTTCCTTCTTCAAGGCTAACTTCTTTTGTGATTAAAGTTACTTCAAATTGATTTCATAACTCTCTTCGACTTCTCCATTATGAATAACCTCTTTTTAGAGTGGCAAGTTTTGGCCCAGCACACTAATATTTCATGAAAATAGCGAATTAGTGTTGAACTTAATTGTGTTCGTACAATATTAGTGTTTCTGATATTCAATAAGATAAAGTTGTAATTGTGTTAAGGATTCAACACACCAATCAGTTTGATAACACATCTATTTAATTATGTTACGTAAACCTATAGCCTGTAAATCCATTCATAACAAGAATAGTTTATTGTTTATGGCGAGAATAGTTAATTGTGTTATGTTAATATGTTTATCTGTGTTCTATGATATGGTTACCCATTTAACACATAAATATTTATTAAAATAAAAATTTTCTCTTATCAAAAAAGTTAAGCCATATAATAACAAAGTAGACTGATTCTAATTATTTTTTATATGTTAATAGTTTGGATTTAGGGTAAGTTTAGTTAATATAATTTTTGTTAGAGAAAATGTTGGACTAGGAATGGCTTCCTACAAGTTTGGTGGTGGTTGAAGAACCATTTCAAGATTGAGTTTCATTGATTGGATGAGGTACTTTTGGGGTGCCCTATTTTAGACCACTTATAATTCTGGAGAGGGAACAATTGTGGATGGAGGCTCGAAGCTATGATTGCTGCGAAGGATCGATGCTTTTGATTGGCTGTAGGGTTTTTCAGTTGCTGTCGTGAACCATTTTTCTAAGAATAGTTGCCCTCTTGTTTTGGTTGGAAATAACTCTCAAACTCTTTATGGTGATGAAATTATATAATAATTTTTTAACATTAGAAAATCTACCTGCCCATTGCCTAGCTAATTCACAACTTCTGTACATTTATGCTTTTCTTCTCCTTATCCATGGTAGATGATCTTCCATCTGGGATATAGATATTGGCAGTTTTCCTAGAGAATGTTCTGTGTAGCATTAATTGATCATGCTTATATAAATATTACATAATTACAAAAAGACAGACATCTAGCTAGCTCATCCGTTGATTAAATCCAACTTAATCACCGGCAGCACAGTTGTAATTAGATATTATAATCACACTGCACCTTGAACATCTTCCACTAAATGGTGGAGTCCACACTACAAAACGTCAAAGATGATTTCGTTTTGTTTCTAGGAGTCATAATCGTTTTTGATTTCTTTATCGCCATAGGCGGCAACCAGCAAATTTTGTACTTGGATTAGTTATAAAATTTTAAAGCACTCTGCTATTGGTTCCTCCAGTATAGAATTTATACGCAAACAACATTAGTTTAAAATCTCATCATTGACTTTTTGGATTATGAAATTGTTTCAGCTTCCTTAGAGAAACAGGTCTCCTTTTGCCTGCAATTCAATCGTTAAGTAGTTAATTGGCCTTTTATCAATTTGTCTGTCTGGTGAAGCATTTAAAGCTCATATTAAGATTGAGATTCTTGTTTTTGCTAATTAAAAGCTCTTGAATGGTCCGCTTTTTGGCCTTTGGGACAGGGAGATGTATTTATATGAGTCATTGGCCTTAGAATAGGCAATCAGACAAGGAGTTGACTATTGACCTCAGGATTAAATTATGCTTAATTAATTGTCATAAATACAATTTTCATATAAGAAGATTTCATAAACTATCCCTATATTTTGTCTTATTATCATATGCCTTTTACACTTTTGTGTAGAGACAATCTTACGTTTTGAGAAAACTCAGGTAGACCTTCCGTTAGTTTAAATGTTAAGTATACATAAATAAATTGAATATAGATGGTTAAAATGGTCATTTAATGAGACCACAGTCAATGGTATATAAAAGCAATATTTCCAAATCGGGAAAACTTCACAAATTGGGAAAGTTTGGAACACTAAACGTCAAAATCACTATTCACTCTCACCCATCTGATGTGTCACACATCACCACCCTCAACAATCAATAGATCGGCCATTTTCGTCAAGCTTCCTTTATGACTGACTCGAACAACCACCGGAAGCCTCTCAAAAGTGCAAAACACTGAGTCCGCCAACAATCACTGTCCACCGTCACCAACTGGCGTATCGCTGACCACCTCCACCACCAATCTACAGATCGGCTCCTCCTTTACAAACTTTTCTTCTACAACAATCTCAAAGTCTCACTGAAACAACATTAAAATCTCCACCAAAGTTTTGATATCCACAACGTTAACCTCCACAACTACCACACGAAGTTGAGGGCAGATGATTGGGGTAGGGCAAGGGAGTTGGGGTGGGACTGGCGGAGGAGGGACTTGGCGGATCTGAAGATGTGCGGCTGGAGGTGATGGGGTGGCTTGTGGAGGAGGAGAAGCAACAAATGGTGGAGGCGGGGACGAGTTTTCAGGGGGCAGTGAAGTAGCAACCAGAGGTGATGGCAGGGGTGATGTTAATGTTGATAGTGGTGGGGCTGCAGGTGGTGATGGGGGCGGTGGGGTAATCGGTATTTACTATTTGGAAACTGATCAGCAAATATGACAAGCAACATGAAGGGGAAGTGTTGGTTGGAGCTTTGCAAGTTGGAGTTTTCCAAAAACTTGTGTTGTTGTTGTAGTGCAGCTATGGTGAGTCGACGAAGGAGAAAGCAACATAGCTTGTGAAAGTGTTGAATCCTTATAAAGTTGGATTGGAATGCCTTGAAATTGCACATTTCAAGAATCTTAAACGGTCATTCCGAAATCTGAACGAGTTAATTGATGATCCATAGAGTGTCATAGCTTTTAATATTTTTTGCTTTGACTTTAATTAACTACTATAAAATTTCTTTATTATTTTGTATTAATTTTTTATAATTAGAATTTATTTTCTCATTAGTCATTGTTGGTGTCATCCTGTGACACTTTATATGTGTCATGTATATGATTATTTTGACCAACTTGTAGATAAAACTAGTGTGTTATATTGTTTCTTATTTTATTGCTTTTAGAAGTATAATTTAGGAAATACTTGATTCATAATGAATATCTTTTTAGATTAGAACATTATTTGATATATCCTAATTAAATTAGGAGTATATTTATTTATGTCCTATTTCATTTAGGAGATTACTTATATCACTTCGTAACATATTGTTTTTTTATTCTAATTTGAGTTTGATTAACATTTTTACATGATTTCGAAGAGATTACAATCGGGCATCACACTATATATATAACGTTATTTTTACATAACTTAGATATGTGGTGTTTGTATGTTACAACATTTCAAGAATTAAGAAGAGAGCATCAAGGCAAATTGGAATGCTTGTTTTATTTTATTGTATAAGTGTTTTATTCATGTATGAGAGGTTATGATAAGGGTGGCAATTCGTGTCGTGTCGTGTCACCCATTTAATTATTCATGTCAAGACATAAAACACGGATCCGACACAGTTATTAAACGTGTTACCCACGTGTTATAATCGTGTCATATTTAATTCACATAATTTACTTAATTATTTAACCTAGTTATGCATAATATATTATATTCTATATATTTATATCAATTAAAATTATTTTTATAATATAAACATTGTTAGTATAAAATATTATTAAAATCATTATAATTTATTATTTTGTAAATTAATTTATTTTATAATATAAAATTTTCAGTTTTATAATATATATGTTGTAAGTAGATAATAATTTATATCATTAAATGAGCTTACTTATTAAGGATAGACAAAATATGTTTAACTATTCGTATCATTTAACGGGTTAGCGTGTTGAACCCCCTCAACACGAATCCGACCAATTTATTAATCGTGTATCGTGTTCGTGTCGCATTCATGTCGTGTTCGCGTGTCATGACCCAAATTGCCACCCCTAGGTTATGATTATGCATGAATTTAAATTAGGTCTGCCTAAGTTAGTATACACTCGAGAGAACTTGTGAGTTAAGTGTTTATGTAATTCAGTATCAGACATTGTGGTTATGCTTTACTTAACAGTGTGTTATTAAGTTGTCAGCGACAGAGAGTGGATAGTGTCACTAGAATTTAAGATCTTGGCAGGATTTTGTTTTTACAAAGATTATGTTAGTGTGTGAGAGTGAGTCAGCACTATAAACGATCATAAAGATTGTACAAACAAGAACTAAGTGAATTGTAGCTCTAAAACTGTTCGTGGATGTAAGTTTTATAACCGAACTACGTAAAATCCTCCTATGCCATTTTACTTTACAGTTTACTGTTATATTGCATATAACTTCATACTTTCATATCTTATGATTGGTATCAGAGCAAGTTCACTGACATACAAGTAAAGAAAGATCACGTTGATTTGAAGGAATGAAGTTTATTCGTAATGGAGGATCTGTAAGACAACCACATATTCTTGATGATGGTAATTATTAATATTGGAAAGTAAGAATGATGATGTATATCAAATCTCTTGATGGCAGGGCATGGACAAATGTGCTTAAAGGATGGACACCACCAACAAGATTGAATGCTTTTGGCGATTTGGAACTTAAACTTGAGGAGGAATGGACTGATGAAGAATACCGATGTTCAAGCTAGAACTCAAAGGCTCTTAATCCAATTTTTGCTATTGTGGACTTAAATAACTTTGGATAGATTTCAAGGTGCAAAGTGGCTAAAGAAGCTTGGGACATTCTTGAGGTAAAACATGAAGGTACTGCTTATGTACTAATTCTGCATATATGCTTGACAAGACTTTTACTAATGTAGAAATTGTTAGCAAAATAATTAGATCTGTCCTAGATAAATTTTAGCCTAAAATTTCAGCCATTACGAAAGTTAAAAACACTGATGAGATAAGCGTTGATGAATTGATTAGCATTCTCTAAAACTTTGAGATTAATCATAGTGCTAAGAGGCAAAAAGGAAAGAGCATTGCATTCAATGTTAAAAATAAAAAATATATGATGATTAAAGTAATAATGAGCTTAATGAAATTGATTCTAAACAGATTGCTTTTCTAACAAAAAATTATGTCTAGTTCATATAAAGGAATTTTAGGAAAAAGAATCAAGGAAGGCCATCAAACTCAAATGAAGACAAGCCATCAAACTCAAATGAAGATAAGTTCAGAAAATTCAGCAAGAAGAATGACAAGAAGAAATCAAAGCAACCTGACAAGAAAGGATAGATTCAGATCTATGAGTGTTCTGGTTATAGGCATATTCAATCTGAATGTGCTGATTTCAAAAAGAAGAACAAAAGCTTAACAACTACTTGGAGTAATGACTCAGAAATTGATTCGGAAGATCAATAAAGCGTGAGTAATTTTGTTGCATTCACAACATTTACAGTTGATAAAGGGAAAGCTGTTATGTCTAGCACAACTGAAAAGTACAGAACTGATGATGAACATTCAGATATAGAAGATGATCCAGAATACTATGAAGAGCTACAAGAAGCTTATAATGTACCCTATGGTGAATGGCTGAGTCAGAAAGAAGAAATCAAATCTTTGAAGAAGGAGATTGAAGTGTTGAAATGTGAAAAATCTTATGCCGAAAACTACATCACAGAACTAGAGCTTGCTTTGACAGACAAAACAATACATATTGAGAAAATTATAGCAGAACTGGTTGAGAGTAGAAGATATGTTGATCAACTCAGAATTAGGTCAGCTAGACTTGATCAGATCTTGAGTTTTAGAAGAGATAATTCTAACAAACATGGCTTGGGATATACTGAAGGTAATATTGCATTCTCATCAATAACAGTGTTTGTAAAAGCTTCAACATTAGGTAAAAATTCTAAACCTAACTCAAAAAGGACAAGTCCTAGCTCAAAAAGCAATAAAGTATTTGTTTTCCCTCTAAGCTCTTTCAAATCCAGTCTTGAAAAGGTAAAAAAATTCATTCCTACATGTTATTTTTGCGGTTTCAAAGGACATATTAAAGCTAGGTGTTTTAAATTGTTGAATCTTTTGCATAAAAGGTCAAAACAGTTTAAGCTATTACCAAAGACATAACTACAATGGGTTAAGAAAGAAAAGACAGTTTGTAATGTTACTTTTACTACACTTAAGCATTCTTCTAACGATCTGTGGTATTTTGACAGTGGTTGTTCCGGGCACATGACTTAAAATAAATAGTTTTTGAAAGATTTTGAATTATACAGGGAAGGAAATGTCACTTATGGTGATGGCGCAAAGAGTAAGATCATTGGCAAAGACACTTTGAATGTCAAAGGCTTACCCAAATTTCAAAATGTCTTGCTAGTTGAAGGTTTGAAAGCTAATCTAATTAGTATGAGTCAAATATTTGATGACAATATGATTAATTTCACACAAAACAAATGCATGATTTTAGACAATCTTGATAAATGCATTTTAGAAGGAAATAGGTCTTCAGATGATTGTTATTTGGTAAAAATTGCATTTCATGCTAGGATCTCTGATTTAGAATTGTGGCACCAAAAATTAGGTCATTTAAATTACAAAGATTTGATTAAATTAATTAAGTTAGGTGCTGTAAAAGGAGTTCCTAAACTTGATGACAAAATCAATGGAATTTGTCATGTCAAATGGGATAACAAATTAGAAGTGCACACAAATCAATCCCACATCTTAGCATATCCAAAATACTTGATTTGCTTCCTATGGATCTTATAGGTCCTATGGAAATTGAAAGCATTTCTAGTAAGAGATACATATTTGTTTGTGTGGATGACTTCTCTAGATATACTTGGGTTGATTTTATTAAAGAAAAATTTGACACTTTTGAAACTTTCAGGAATCTTTGTGTTAAGCTTTAAAACGAGCAAAATAGGAACATTGGCAAGATAGTGAGGATAAGGAGTGATCATGGCAAGGAGTTTGAAAATGTTACTATGCTAACTTTTGCAAATATCACGGAATTGAACATGAATTTTTAGCTCCCAAAACTCCTGAATAGAATGGTATTATGGAAAGAAAAAACATAACTCGTTAAGAAATGGCTAGAGTGATGCTCAATAGCAATAAGTTAAACAAAAGGTTATGGGCTGAAGCAATAAGCATTGATTGTTATATTTCAAATAGAGTTTTTTTAAGATCTGGTACTAACCAGACACCTTATGAAATTTTGAAAGAATGGAAACTTAATTTGAAATATTATCATGTTTTTGGATGCAGGTGTTACATCTTAAATGATAGAGAGCAATTAGGAAAATTGGATCCGAAAAGTGATGAAGGAGTTTTTGTGGGATATGCTCAGAATAGCAAAGCTTTTCGAGTCTATAATCTTCTAACTGAGTCAATCATGGAATTTGCAAACATAGTATTTGATGATCTGTATGATTATGCAATGTACTCACACGAAAAAAGCATAACCAGCTTCATAAAGAATGCAAAAAGATCAGCACCAGATAGCAATAACAGTAAAAAAAATTCAGTTATGAAAGAGGAAATAGTGACGTCAGACGCAACAACGACATCTGACAACATAGGTCTAAACAGAAACTCAATTAGAAATGAAGGTGAAAGAAAAGATCCACCACTTGGATACAAAAGGCACATTGATAAGTGTCTATTTATATATCATTTTCATATCAATTCGTCCATGTTTCTTTGCTATATTCCTTGGTATTTTTATGTTTTTGTGTGGTTTTTGATGTTTGTAGGAGTTTTGGAGGAACTTACACAAAATTGGAGTAAAACCCTTCATTTTCACCTCTGCTAGTCAACCAATTTCTTGGAGTTGATTGTATCGATATACAATTAACCGGATAACATGCTATATACCATTGAAAAGCTCTCGAAGTCTATTTTCTGGAGAAATTTACGGTTCACGAATTTATGTAGTGTACCGAAAGTTGTGATAAAAATGGTATGAGAAGTGTATATTTGTAATTCCATATATCACTGTAGCATGTTATTAAATACGGAGCACTGTAGCAAGTTACTGTAGCAGAGTATTTAAACACATTTTAGGGTTTTATTTTCATAACTTGAAGAGGGGAAAACGTGGGAGGAGGCTGCATTTCTGGATTTCTCTCATCCCTTGGAGTTCTTGAAGGAGAAAGAAGATTTTGAAAGAGGAGGAACTACAATTCCAAGAAGAATTCATCTACAAAGAAGATTTTCAAAGAATTTGCTAAGTTCTTTCTTTCCTTTTCAATTCTGGAATTTCTCTGTATTGTATTTGTTATTCTGATTGAATATGTGTAACTAAATCTGAATTGGTTGAGGGTGATTTCAAAGCCCTTGATATGGATTTTGTGAGTTGATTGTGTAAGAAATTGTTATCCAATTCTCTAATTGAAGTTGCTTGTATTTTCCCATATCTAATGCTTATGATTGCTTACTGATTGTATTTGGAATGGCCAACTGAATATAATCTGTTGTTGTCTATTGCTAGATTAGAAATCTTGATCCGTAATTGTCATGAATTTCCAATCATTAGTAGCAAAATTGTGATCAGAGATTGCAATTGGAAAATACAACCTAGGTTAAATAATCCGAACTTGTGTGATTATTGCTTAGATCAACCTATCTTTCTCATCGTAATGCTTCCATTGAATTAAACTTAGAGAGCTTGTTCTAGGTTGTTTAATGGATAGAGATTAAATAAAGAGCTTGTTTTATTTAACAACAAAGTAAGGAAAGATTGGGATAACAGAGCTTGTTGTTATCTACGGTTGATAACTTCAATGCTGTAATTGGATTACAATTCTATGTTAATTCACAAATTCATATCTTGTGGCAGAGAAAGAACCCTTAACCAAGTGTCTCTCATTGATTTTTCACTCTATTTTACTTTGTGTTGTGTTATTGTGCATTTACATTAATATTTCAATTAGTTAATCCATCAACAAAACCCCCCCATTTACTCTGTTTTTGCTTTCGAATAACAAATTTAATTAGAATCAATCCTCGTGGGAACGATATCTTACTCATCACTTTATTACTTGTGCGACTAGTATACTTGCTAGTTTCGAACGCATCACACATCCAACCAGCTCAATCATTGGAATCCTAGATGGAATGATGAAAACTAGGAGCAAGGTAAAAAATCAGGTAAGATTTGCATGTTCTATTTCATTAGTTGAACCAAAAAATGTGAAAGAAGCTTTAAAAGTAGATGTTTGGATTTAGGTAATGCAAGATGAACTTAATCAGTTTAAAAGGAATGAAGTATGGGAATTAGTTCCTAGCCTAAAAAATGTAAATTTCATTGGAACTAAATGGATATTAAAAAATAAAACTGATGAAAATGGTCAAATAGTAAGAAATAGGGCTAGGCTAGTAGCACATGGTTAAACACAAGTAGAAGACATAGACTTTGATGAAACCTTTGCACCATTAGCCAAACTTGAGTCAATCAGATTACTACTTCAATTACTTGTTTGCTTGATTTTAAATTGTACCAAATGGATGCTAAAACAACCCTTTTAAATGGCTATCTCAATGAAGAGGCTTTTGTTAAACAGCCTAAAGGATTTGAAGATCCTAAACATCCTGATTTTGTGTATAAATTGCATAAAGCTTTACATGGGTTGAAACAAGCTCCTAGAGCTTCGTATGAAAGGTTGACAAACTTTTTGATCAAGAGAGGCTATAGTAGAGGCAGCAATGATAATACTTTGTTTATCAAACATGCATCTAACTATTTTATTGTTGCTCAAGTATACGTAGATGACATTGTGTTTGGATCAACCAATAAAAGCAAAACTGATGAGTTTGTTAAGTTTATGCAAGAAGTGTTTATGATGAGCATGGTAGGAGAATTAAATTTCTTTCTTGGATTATAATTAAGCAAATGAATGATGGGATATTCATATCTCAATCAAAATAGGCTAGAAAACCTTGTAAAGAAATTTGGACTTGAGAATGCAAAACCAATGAAAACTCTCATCAATACTAACCTGAAACTTTTAAAAGACAATGCAGGAAAAAAGGTTGATGTAAGTTTATATAGAAGTGTCATTGGCAGTTTGTTATACCTCATAGCAAGTAGATCAGGCTTGTGTTTTAGTGTAGGACTTTGTGCAAGATTTCAAGCAATCAAAGAGTCACACCTTACAGCAGCTAAAAGAATCATCAGATATGTACATGTAACCTATGATTGTGGGACATAGTTTTCTAAAGGTATAAATGATTGTCTTACAGGGTTTAGTGATGCTGACTGGGTAGAAAATGCAAAGGATAGGAAGAGCGCATCATATTGATGTTTTTATCTTGGTACTAACTTAGTTTCTTGACACAACAAAAAGCAGAAATCCATCTCTTTGTCTACTGCAGAAGCTGAATACATAGCAGCAGGAAGTTGTTGCACACAACTACTTTGGATGAAGCAAATGCTAAGTGATTATGGTATTGAACAAAAACCTATAACTGTGTTTTGTGATAATATTAGTGTTATAAACATTTTCAAAAATCTAGTTCAACATTCTAGAACAAAACACATTGACATAAGATGCAATTTTATAAAGGAGCTTGTAGAGTCTAAGGTGATACACTTTGAATACATCTCTACTGATAAACAATTAACTGACTTGTTTATTAAGACGTTGGATATAACAAATTTGAGAATCTAAGAAAGGCCTTAAGCATCTATCAGTTTTCTGAATAAGCAATGCTTTTTGTTTTATTAATTATATCTACAATATCATAAGTTTTCTTCTAATTAAGCATGTGGAAGTTGTAATATAAAACTGTGTGAATGTTAAGATACTGGTTTAAAATGAAAAATACAGAGAGGGCTACCAATATATGATGTCTGAAAGCCATCATTGAGAGTAACCTCAGGGCATCTAAGAAATATTATGAGATCATCCACTCAAATGAAAAGGGCTATCTCTATATTGTGTGAAAGTTGCTGTATTTATTTTATAATCCAATGTAATTTATTCTTTATGAATATGTCAAAATGATATTTTTGACATCTCATTTGAGTGAAAAATAAAGGTAAATAGCTTTCATATGAAGATTATAAATAGTTCTGAAATATGTTTCTTTAGAATTATTCATATGATGTCTAGATATTGTTGTTACGTTAAATACAATTGTTTTCTATTATGTTTTTATATTATACGATGCTTTTTATGCCTAACTGAAATTTGACTTGTTGTGTGTCCATGTGTCAAAATGTCATGCCAACTTTATTGGATTAAAGGGGAGAAACTTCAGTGGCAGGAATCCTAACTATATTAGAATTCCTTATTTTAATGGAAATCAAATTTTGAAATTTTCTCATTAATGATATTAATGAAATGGTTTTGGAAAAGGAATTAAAATTTAAAATTTATGAGAAACAGAATTGTATTAAAACCCAGTTTCCTCCCAAGCATATCACAAACATAATTGGAGCCCTTTTTGTTCATATCACAATCGATCAGCTTTACATCCATTCTCTCTCTTGTCTCGCTCTCTCTGTTCTAGCAAAACACTTGTAGTTCTCAAACCCTAACAATGGCATCCTCATCTGAATATGCGAAGACCACCAGTGGTACATCTTCCTCAAACAATTCTAGTCACAATAGTAATGACAACTCTCAGTCGTGTCAGTCTCAACAACAACATGCAGAGATCCCGATTGATCCTGCAATGAGTGAAGATGAGTCAATTCCTGTCAAGCGAATGAAGGACAAAGTGAAACCAAAGCTCAACAAGTTCCTCACAACAGCTGTCAAACAAAATTTCTTGAAGTACACATCAAGAAAGTTTAGGGTTTAGGGTTTAGGGGAGGGGGAGAAAAATTTTCTCTCAATTAGGGTCGCCGGAGTTACTGTTCACTCCGGCCAATTTGCGAATCAGCCTTTCAAATCTACATATGTTGTAGATCGGGATATCCTGAGACAAATTTTCTTCTAGGTCGCCCTCAGTTTCCGTCAGAAAAACGGTTAAAATTACAAAAAAAGGTTTCGGATTTCACTATTCATCATCGACGGCGGGCGAGTGGGATGCCACCTTTGCCATCATCGTGTTGGTCTTGACTCGATCTACAAGTTTTCCTTCATCAGCACCACCAGATTCGCGCCGCAACACCTCCGTTCTAGGCCACAAAGTTTCGGATTTTTTACTATTCACCGCCGCCCGCCGCTGTCACCGGCGAGTGGCATCTCACCTCCATCAAATTCTTGTAGATCAGGCGACGTTCTACAAGTTTCCCTTCATCAATACCGCCAGATTCGCGCCACAACACCTCCGTTCAAGGCCTCAAAGTTTCGGATTTACTATTCATCGCCACCTCTTGCCGGAAAACGGCGAGTTGTATCTCACCTTCGCTACCATCTAGTAGATCGGGCAACACTGACCAACTTTTCCTTCTTGGCCGTCATCTGATTCCAACCAGAAACCCCTCAAATCGCCGCTTCTTCAATTCGAATTTTACTGTTCACCGCGGTGGTTACTATTCAATACCGGATACACTGTTCATCAGCCCCACCCAGATTGTTCTTCAGGTTATTTCATACAACTTTGCCTCTTGGTCGATTTCCTGATTCCTTGCGGATTATCTTTTTTAAAGATGTGACGACGACTTTGGAAGCCAAGCCGCTTCGGTGCCTGGTTTGCTTTCGTTTTTCCATCTCTTTTTTATGAGTTTGCATTGTATTTGATTTGTAATTCACTTGATGGATCCATCCAAGACAACTACTGGCTCTTAGGCTAATAAAATCAAGATTACTGACTCGAGTACCCGATGCAAATTGAGTCCGGTTACTCCTAAGAAACCGGGTACAATCCTTGAGATTCCAGATGAGATTGTCGACGAGAATTTAGCCGAATGGCGTAGATGTCTTGTTGGCTTCTTTCCGGGATATGTGATGCCCTTCCATGCTGCACGTTCGATGGCGATGCGTGCATGGAAATCTAGTGGTCTTGAGGACGTCCGTTCCACGGATAAGGGATTTCTCATCTTCCGTTTTAGAACTGAGGATGAGGTACATGCAATCATTGCTCGCGGTCCTTGGATGTTTGGAGGTAAATTCATTTACCTGCAGCAATGGCATCCGCATCTGGATTTCAATCTTACAGCATTCCGGACACTACCAGTTTGGATCCGTTTGTATGGCCTGCCGTTTCCTTTGTGGACAGCCAAAGGCCTTAGCATTATCTCCAGCATGATTGGAGAACCTCAATCTTGTGATAAGGCGACTTCTGATCTATCTAGATTAGAGTATGCGAGGGTTTGTGTTTTTATTGATGCAAGACGCCCTCGAGTTAAGAACTTTGAGTTCAGGTGCAAACTCTCTCCAGAGCCCATCAAAATTCAAGTTGAATATGAGTGGACTCCAAAACATTGCCCCAAATGTTGCCAGTTTGATCATCGTTGTCCAGAACCGGTAAAGACTTCAAGTCCAGATAAGAATGAGGCTAGCACCTCTGATAGTACCCCTTTGAGAAAAGAAAAGGATGTGACCAAGGTCACTGATTGCACCAAAATAGTTGCTATCCCAGAAGTTTCTGCAATGCAAGTTGAGCCTCCGAAGGCTACTACACTTCCGAGTGCAGAGTCAGTTTCAGATTCTGATTCTCCATCTCCTTTTGCGACCGACGAGGGTAGACTTTTGGGCACTATCAAATGTTCTACAAATCGTGAGGCATCTATTTCCTCAGGGCGGATACCTACTGAGTCTTCTCCCACTCGTTTTGAGCCTTTGATTGGGCTCAGTGAGGATGATCAACCTGATAGGATTGACCATACCCATTTGGACACCCCAGCTACCCCGGTAAAGAAGGGTAAGAAGAAGAAAAACAAGAAGGGTTAAAGCTCTTGTATTTTTATGTTTTAGACCGTTTGTGATAATTTCTCTTTTATGTTGTTAAGGTCGTTTGTGGCTTTTTTACTTTGTTTAGGCCGCTTGTGGCCTTCATTTTCTATCTTTTTGTTTGATTGTATGTTTGGACTTTACGTCCTTTTGTAATTTTTGGGGTATGCCCCTCGGATTTTTATATATTATAAATTTTTTGGATTTATATTACTAAGTAACTTTTCCAAAAAAAAAACATCAAGAAAGTTACAGATTGAAAGGCCAGTGAAGGTAACCGACTTCAACAAGTATGGCCTAAGTGAACTACTTGAGTCCATTTACTGGGCTACAATGATAAACAACTTCTTACCCATTGTTAAGTCTTTGATTCAAGAATTTTATGTGAATATAACTACTTCAATTGATGACCCAAAGAGCTTTCATTATCACAAAGTGTATTGTAGAGGAAAATTTGTGAAATTTTCACCGAATGTCATCAACTCTTTCTTTGATATACCCATTGCTAGTTTGCACTCTGTTGAAGAAAACTTTGATATGGCGATTATTCTTAAACAATTGACAGATGGAAGTGATTTAGTTTGGAACCCGAGAGATGACATTGATTAATAATACCTTAGAAAGAAATATAGGGTTTTGCATAAGATTGCAGACACTACAAGAATTTTTTGTATATTTGTCACTTTGCAATTTTTTTATTTGACGGTTTTTAAAAAAAGTGAGAAATATAACACTAATCTAGAAGTCAAACCTGGTTATTCAACTTATTTGTCACTTTTTTTCTTTATTGAATTAATATTTATCATATTTTTATAAAACTGTGACAAGTTTCGCTACAAAAAAAATATAGATATAGTTAGAAATAAAATTTTTGAATATAAAGAACTCAACTAATTTTAAAAATTTAAGTAATATGAAAATTTGAAAATTTTAAGTATTTTTAATATTAAATATAGATATATTAGATTTAAAATTTTTGAAAATAAAATTTAATTAATACTAAGATTTTAAATGTTTAATTTTTCAATATTAAATATTTTATTAAAATAATATAATTTTATAGTAAAATATAGATAAATCATAAGTTATAATATTTATTTAATAAAATTCAATCCTAAATTAAGCATAGCCTAAATATAGATGTGTTTAATATCAAATGAAAATGACGTCGTTTTGCATTTTGTTAGGTGTGCAATTCAACCTTAAATTGAGCATAGCTCAACTCTCAATCTTCTACCAATTTCGCTGCTCCTTCAACACCGCCAGGTGATTTTCGACAGCTCCATAGCTCCCCTCCTCTGCCGCTCCAAGCTTCCCTCTTTTGCCATCGCGGCATCGCTGTTCCCTGCGTCCACTGTGTTGACCCAGGTATGACAACCCAAGAGGGGGGGTGAATTGGGTTTTATTTATCAAAACGAATTTATAAAACTTTTCTTGAAAGATAAAAATTATTTCACTTTTTCTTTTGAGAATAGAAGTGAAGAAGATGAAAATAGAAGTTATCTAAGATGCAATCAAGAGAATAGCAATAATAAATAATCTCAAGTGCAAGTAAATGTAAAGAGTATAGGGATAGAGAGAGTGCAAACTCAATTTACGTGGTTCGGCAAACCTTGCCTACGTCCACGGGCTCCTAGCTCCTCCACAAGCTAGGCTTTCCACTAAGTTGTAGAATACTTTACAACTTGCTTGATGAACAACTTCACCAAGACTTTTTTCCTTCAACTCTTGATAACACCACACCAAGAGTTCTTCTTGATGAACAACCTCACCAAGGAAAGAGTTCTCTCAAGGATATCTTTTATCCTTTACAAGAAGATCTCACTCTCACACAATATAAGAACAAAGAAAAGTTTTTACAACAAAAGTACAACTCTCTTCAAAGAGTAGATAAAGAATATAAAAGCTCTATAAACTTGATATTTCTCTTGGCTTTTTTGCTTGATAAAATGCTTCTCTTGCACTTGTTGAATGCATGGGAGAATGGCTCCTTTTATAGGCAAATGAGATGAACTTAATCAAGTGAAGACACCATCTCCAAATTTTCTGCCCACCATAAAAACCGTAATTTTATCTGCCATTTTTGTCAATGTTTCGTTTGAAATTTGAAAATCTGTAAAACATAAAAGATCTGCATATTTGAAAAAGCTTTCCAACGCATCAAGAATCAAGTCATTTAGATATCTGTAGCTCAAGATATGACCAAAACACCATTTGGTGCTCATGTGACTTGATTTTTCCTCCATGTGTCAGTCCACCGAATTGAATGATAATTCTGTCAGTCTTTCGTTTGAAATTTGAATTTCTTTAAAACATAAAAGATCTTCATATTTGAATAAGCTTTCCAAAACATTAAGATTCAAAGAATTTGGATATCTCTATCTTAAGATATGGCCAAAACACCATTCGGTGCTCATGTGAGTTGATTTTTCTTCTCTGTGTCAGTCCACCGAATTGCATGTCAATTATGTCGGCCTTCCATTTGAAATTGAATTTCTTCAAAAAATATGAAATGTGCCCCATTAAGTCATCTTTCTAATGCCTAAGGAATCAAGTCATTTTGATTTTTCTAGCTCAAGATATGTCCAAAAGAGTATTCGTGCTCATGTCAGCTGCTTCCATTTGTCTTTCAACTTGCATGATGATTTGGACGCCTTACACTTAAAATTTGAATTTCTTTAAAACATATGAAATGTTATAAATTGAGTAAGCTTTCCAAAGGCTCAAGAATCAGTAATTTGGCATTTGTAGAGAAATATATGACCAATTGATTAAACATTGCTCATGTGTCACATTCCTTGAATCAAACCTTGTTCTTAAACTTTGGTGCCTTTAACATGTAGTCTTCTCCTTAGCTTCAACACTTCATTTTAATAAGCCTTTTCTTGATTTGACAATTATTTCAATGATATTACTCTTGCACATAAATAAACATGTTAGTAAATCTCAATTAATCAATGTGTATTGTTATCATCAAAATTATCATGTAGCCTTAGGGCTAACAATCTCCCCCTTTTTGATGATGACAAACCATTGATTGCTTTCAAATATAATCTAAAATCAAGAATGAAAATAAAATCAACAATAAGCAAAAAGAATGGCACTTGTTATGAATATAAGCAATCCAACTATTTCTCCCCCTTTTGTTATCATCAAAAAGATGTAATCAAATTAATTACTCCCCCTAAATATATTCTCCCCCTTAACATATGTTACCATTCAAAGATTATCAAATAAAAGAAAAATTAAGATATATCCAACATGCCTAATTCTCTTCTAATTATGCAAAATCTATCTTGACTAAGGGGTTTAGTAAATATATCAGCTAATTGTTTTTCGGTGGGAACAAATTCTAAAGAAATATTACCTTTTTGCACATGATTTCTAATAAAATGATGTCTAATCTCTATATGCTTAGTTCTAGAGTGTTGTATGGGACTTTTTGAAATGTTAATGGCACTTGTATTATCACATTTGATGGGAATGTGATCAAATACCACACCATAATCTTTTAAAATTTGTTTCATCCAAAGAGATTGTGCACAACAACTTCCTACTGCAATATACTCGGCTTCCGCGGTTGATAATGCAACAGAATTTTGTTTTCTACTAAACCATGATACTAATGCATGTCCTAGAAAATGGCAAGAGCCAATAGTGCTCTTTCTATCAAGAAGACTTCCAGCAAAGTCCGCATCGGAATAACTAATTAGATCAAAATTATCACACTTAGGATACCAAAGACTTAGATTTATGGTTCCAAGAAGATATCTAAATATCCTTTTGACAGCTTTAAGGTGAGATTCCTTTGGACAAGATTGAAACTAGCACACATACACACACTAAACATAATATCAGGTCTACTAGCAGTTAAATACAAAAGAGAGCCAATCATACCTCGATATTTTGTTACCTCAACATCTTTTCCTTTCTCATCTTTGTCAAGCTTGGTTAATGTACCCATAGGTGTGTTATATGTCCTTGAATTATCCATGCCAAACTTCTTGAGAAGATCTCTTGTGTATTTAGCTTGATTTATGAAGATCCCATCCATTGATTGCTTGATTTGAAGTCCAAGGAAGAAATTTAATTCTCCCATTAAGCTCATTTCAAATTCTTGTTGCATACACTTGGAAAATTCTTCACACATAGAAATATTAGTAGCACCAAATATAATATCATCAACATAGATTTGAACAATTAATAAATCATCATTTTTTGTTTTAACAAAAAGAGTAGTATCAACTTTTTTTATTTCGAAACCATTATCAATGAGAAATTTGCTCAATCTATCATACCATGCTCTTGGTGCTTGTTTCAAGCCATAAAGTGCCTTTTTGAGTTTGAAAACATGGTTTGGAAAATCATGATTTTGAAAACCAAGAGGTTGCTCTACATATACTTCCTCCATAATGTAACCATTTAAAAATGCACTTTTGACATCCATTTGATATAATGTAAAATTTTATAACATGCAAATGCACACAACATTCTAATTGATTCTAATCTAGCAACCGGTACAAAGGTTTCCTCATAATTAATACCTTCTTCTTGATTGTATCCTTGAGCAACAAGTCTAGCTTTGTTTCTAATAATGGTGCCATTTTCATCTACTTTATTTCTAAAAATCCATTTAGTGCCTATAATAGAATGATTTTTGGGTCTAGGGACTAATTCCCAAACTTGATTTCTTTCAAATTGGTTCAATTCTTCTTGCATAGCCAAAATCCAACTTTCGTCATTTTCGGCTTCTTTAAAAGTTTTTGGTTCAAATTGAGAGACAAATGCAAAATGATTACAAAAGTTTCTAAAAGAAGATCTAGTTCTCATACCTTGTGATGGTTCACCAATAATAAGATCTTTAGGGTGAGCTTTTGCATACCTCAATTCCTTTGGTAATTATTGGGAAGAATCATTTACTTTCTCAAGCTTTTCTTGTTGAAGTTGTAAATCATCTTGACTCTTTTCATCAAGCCTTGATTCCTTGATTTGCCTTTCTACTTCAACAATATCATCATCTAAATTCAATATCACCATGTCCGATTACCCTTCCTTTGGCATTATCACCGAAAGTCACATATCCTCCTTTCTTCATGATTAATCTTGAAAATTTGGAGGCATCTCCGGTCATATGCCTTGAGCATCCACTATCTAAGTACCACTTGTGTTTGCCACTTTGTCTCTACAATCAACATTCAAGGAGTAACTTTTTGGTACCCAAAAGTTCTTGGGTCCTTGGGGGTTAGTTATGGTACTTTTTGGAACTCATATTTGTTTCAAATTAGGATTTCTCTTAATATAGCAAGAGTGCACTTTGTGTCCTTTTCTTCTACATTAAAAACATGAATGATTAGGATTATTTCTAGAAGATGCATGAGCAAAACAATTTTTAAAATACTTTTGATTTTTATGAGTTTTATATCCTAAACCTCTTTTATCAAAAACACACCTTTGGTTTTGTAACATAGAATTCAAATTTTTTGTGCTTTTTGTAAAACTATCAATAATATTTCTTAAGTCATTATTTTCCTTTTTCAAAATAACATTTTCTTTCTCTAATTTATCAAAATCCTTTTGTTTTAAAATCTCATTTTCAGTTTTTAAAAAATATATTTGACTTTCCAAACTTTCAAAATTCTTTTTGCTTTAAAATTTCATTTTCATTTTCTAAAGCTTCATTTATTTCTACCAACTCTTCCAATTGAGATAACATGATTTTTGACTTCTTTTTGAAAGCATTGATTTTTGAATTTTGTTTATCAACTTGCAAATGTAAATTTTGGAATGCTTCAAGTAATTCATCATATGAAAGCTTAGGATCATGGTTTAGAATACTTATCTCATTTTCTCTTAAAGCCATGAAGCACATGTTTGCCATTTTGCAATCTTCTTCTTCATTCTCCTTCAAGGTGATTTCATGAGTCATGAGAGAACCCATAAGTTCTTCTAATGGTAGTTTGGTGAGGTCCTTTGCTTCTTGAATTGCCGTCACCTTTGGCTCCCAAGGTTTTGGTAGACACCTAAGAATCTTTCTCACCATTTCAACATTAGAATAAGATTTACCGAGAGATTTCAAACTATTAATAATTTTCGTAAATTTAGTAAACATTTCAGAAATTGATTCATCCGATTTCATCTTAAAAAGCTCATAACTATGAACTAGCATACTAATTTTGGATTCTTTAACTGACTAGTTCCTTCATGAGTTACTTCAAGTGTGTGGTATATTTCTTGTGCCGTAGAACAAGTAGATATTCTATTAAACTCATTTCTATCTAGAGCACAATACAACACATTCATAGCTTTAGCATTCAAACTCAATTTCTTTTTTATCATCTTCACTAAACTCTTTAGGTTTTTTAAGCATGCATTCCCCATTTTCAATTTTGGTAGGAACAAAAGGTCCTTCCAAAACAATAGACCACAAATCATAATCAAAAGATTTCAAGAACATACTCATTCTAGTTTTCCAATAAGAGTAATCACTTCCATTAAAAATGGAGGTCTAGAAATAGAAAGCCCCTCAACATATGAAGTTGAATTAAAAGTTGCCATAGCTCAAAATCGGTTAAGATTTAAAAAAAAAATGAGCAACCTTGCTCTGATACCACTTGTTGACCCAGGTATGACAACCCAAGAGGGGGGGTTGAATTGGGTTTTATTTATCAAAACGAATTTATAAAACTTTTCTTGAAAGATAAAAATTATTTCACTTTTTCTTTTGAGAATAGAAGTGAAGAAGATGAAAATAGAAGTTGTCTAAGATGCAATCAAGAGAATAGCAATAATAAATAATCTCAAGTGCAAGTAAATATAAAGAGTATAGGGATAGAGAGAGTGCAAACTCAATTTACGTGGTTCGGCAAACCTTGCCTACGTCCACGGGCTCCTAGCTCCTCCACAAGCTAGGCTTTCCACTAAGTTGTAGAATACTTTACAACTTGCTTGATGAACAACTTCACCAAGACTTTTTTCCTTCAACTCTTGATAACACCACACCAAGAGTTCTTCTTGATGAACAACCTCACCAAGGAAAGAGTTCTCTCAAGGATATCTTTTATCCTTTACAAGAAGATCTCACTCTCACACAATATAAGAACAAAGAAAAGTTTTTACAACAAAAGTACAACTCTCTTCAAAGAGTAGATAAAGAATATAAAAGCTCTATAAACTTGATATTTCTCTTGGCTTTTTTGCTTGATAAAATGCTTCTCTTGCACTTGTTGAATGCATGGGAGAATGGCTCCTTTTATAGGCAAATGAGATGAACTTAATCAAGTGAAGACACCATCTCCAAATTTTCTGCCCACCATAAAAACCGTAATCTTGTCTGCCATTTTTGTCAATGTTTCGTTTGAAATTTGAAAATCTGATAAAACATAAAAGATCTGCACATTTGAATAAGCTTTCCAACGCATCAAGAATCAAGTCATTTGGATATCTGTAGCTCAAGATATGGCCAAAACACCATTCGGTGCTCATGTGACTTGATTTTTCCTCCATGTGTCAGTCCACCGAACTTGAATGATAATTCTGTCAGTCTTCCGTTCGAAATTTGAATTTCTTCAAAACATAAAAGATCTTCATATTTGAATAAGCTTTCCAAAACATTAAGATTCAAAGAATTTGGATATCTCTATCTTAAGATATGGCCAAAACACCATTCGGTGCTCATGTGAGTTGATTTTTCTTCTCTGTGTCAGTCCACCGAATTGCATGTCAATTATGCCGGCCTTCCATTTGAAATTTGAATTTCTTCAAAAAATATGAAATGTGCCCCATTAAGTCATCTTTCTAATGCCATAATAATCAAGTCATTTTGATTTTTCTAGCTCAAGATATGTCCAAAGGAGTATTCGGTGCTCATGTCAGCTGCTTCCATTTGTCTTTCAACTTGCATGATGATTTGGACGATCTTGCACTTAAAATTTGAATTTCTTTAAAACATATGAAATGTTATAAATTGAGTAAGCTTTCCAAAGGCTCAAGAATCATGTATTTGGGCATTTGTAGAGAAATATATGACCAATTGATTAAACATTGCTCATGTGTCACATTCCTTGAATCAAACCTTGTACTTAAACTTTGGTGCCTTTAACATGTAGTCTTCTCCTTAGCTTCAACACTTCATTTTAATAAGCCTTTTCTTGATTTGACAATTATTTCAATGATATTACTCTTGCACATAAATAAACATGTTAGTAAATCACAATTAATCAATGTGTATTGTTATCATCAAAATTATCATGTAGCCTTAGGGCTAACACACTGTCCTCTATGGAGTTCGTAGCTCACCTCTTCTACATCGTCACTTTTGCGCTTGCAGTTTGCCACCACTCCATTGTCTCTCATGCTTAGACTTGTGGCCGCCTCCACTGTCCTATTTGGATTGTTTGCCAGGACTTTCTTTTTCCTCCCAAATTTTCTCTCACTTTACCTCATGAAATGAGATATGGAGATTGAAGAAATCAAAGCGGTTCTGGAGAAAATCTGGGACCTCCATGACAAGCTAAGCGACGCTATTCACTCGATTTTGCGAACCCACTTCCTCAATTCCATCAAAACCCTACAAAAATCCGAGAATAAGAAGCTCTACAATGATGTCGCCGACGATAATCGGGCTGGCTTCGTGTTTGTGAAGGGGTTTTGTGTAGACGATAACGGCTCCGCGATCCAAGAGGCTAAGAGTTTGACTGCGATTCGGATTGCTCTTGAGATTCTCGAAGACCAGTTAGGGGTTTTGCACGTAAGATTTTCTTTTGTCAATTTGTTAAAATTTATCTTACTAATTTGCGTCTATTTTATATTTTTTGTTTGGATGCCTAGAAAACAAGGGGAAAAGGATTTTTTTTGGCTAATGTGTAGTTTTTGTTTGGGGCTATTCGGGTTTAAAGGTCATCGAGAAGAAAAAAGGAGAATAATTTTCAAAAATTCATTCGAGATATTTTAGATCAGGTAAGATTAGTGGGAAAAAATGAGTTTTTAATATAAAATGAGTATGAGGTTTTGGTCTAGGAGGGTGAGGGAGAAGGTGAGGATGAGGATAAAATAAGATTTTATGTAAAATGCAGAGCCTAATTGCTTAAGCTTTTTGGATGGAAGACAGTGTTTCAATTCTTTTTCATATCTTTTGTATGGTAGTAGTTCAATTGGTGATGCTTAAGATGTTGAGGAGTGGTTATTATCTTGGCTTATTATGTGATCAAGACATGGCTGTTTACTATATTTGCCCTAGCAGGCTTTGAGTCCTATCATAGAAGAATGTGTCTAGAAGTTGTCATGGATGATGGTATTTTCAAGCTCTGAGTTGAGGTGGAGGCTTTGATAACAGTTGGTTGAAAATTAGGATTTTCGTACCAAGGTCCTTGTAGTTGGATACATGCCACTATGATTTTGACCTAGTTTCTGTAACGGTTGCTTGTACAATAGGGAGATTAGATGGGTCACAATGAAATATAATAGGTGTTCTAAGAAGTTAGAGATCGTATCATTTGATTACAAGATGAGAGCAAATTGTTTGTTTGATTTAGGAACTTTCTAGGATCTCATTTTCTTTGTGAGGGATATTTAGCCTTTGCTGACTTCCGTGTATAAATGTAAATGATTCATTTTATATATACAATAAAATTGTGGACATCTGCTCCACCTATATAGCTCTCATTCTTCATTAAAATACCATTCTCCTGTTTTTTATAATAATCAAAGTTCATAGTTTCTCATGAAAATAGTAGTTTGGGCAAGGCTTTAGTTAGTTGCCAATAATTAGGCTCTCAAGTACTTTGCCTTGTTCTTTTACGTTGCTTATTCTCTCCGAGTGTTTGTGGGTTTGTGCAGAACCTGGTGTTTTAATTTTTATAATTCTTAATTGTACAACTATCCTGCTGAATGTGCTCCACATGAAGCAGAAACCACATCTGATATAGAACACATATAGGAACCAGCTCTTGAAACAGAAACAGTGGAGGAAATCCCAACCTAGCTTGCAGCAGAATCTCTAATGGATCTACATTAACCTGTTGCTAAGTCGCAACCAACTAAAATTAGTGCATACAGACTTAACAAGGAAATCCACAAGATTATGGTAGACGTCACTACTACTTCCTCCAATACAATTAGAGAACAGGCCATTCCAGTGGTTTATGAACAGCCAACACCTTCCACCACTGGCAAAAGGTTTAAGACTAAGGCTGATAGGATCAAGAAATGACCTGGCAGTTCATGTTCACCTCTTGTTCGCAAGTCTGTCCAACTTCGTTAATGTGGTTTTTGTTTTTGTTTTTTTTCTTTTTTCTTTTTGGAACTTGTTATGAAATCAAGGGGGAGAAGAAGTTTCTGATTCTGTTATGATATTTTTGTTTGAACTGATTCTAGTTGACTTCAAGGGTAGTAAGTTAGGGGGAGTCTTATATTTGAATTCGAACTGCTTTATGACTTGTGTTTTTGATTTGTTACTTTACAGGTTTCACTTTACTGTGTTTTGAGTTCTTACTTGCATATTTAATTTGTTTGATGTTTTTTGTCACATTTTTTATTAGCTTTGATCATGCTTTGGTTGAGTGTTGTTTGACGGGTTTGTCAACTTAACTTTGTTTTGTTTTGCAGGATGTTTACATTCAGACATTTTTTCTATTATGACTTATTATGTTATGTGGTTTATAACTGAACATTTGTTATTTCTTTAAGTATGTCATTTTCTGTTTGATGGATCATGATTGATTATAGTTGTTTGGGACTTATATTTGTGTGTTATTCTTTGATTAGAAACAGTTTGGTGTTTTTATCACAAGTTGCCAAAAATGGGGAGATTGTTGGTGTCAATGTGTGACACTCTTGCATGTGCCATGGACATGATTATTTTGGCCAACTTATAGATAACATTAGTGTATTATATTTTTTCTTATTTTACTGTTTCTAGAAGTATGATTTAGGAAGTACATGATTAATAATGAATATATATTTAGATTAGGATATTATTTGATATATCCTAGTTAAATTAGGAGTATATTTATTTGTTTCCTATTTCATTTAGGATATTACTTATATCACTTCCTAATGTATTGTTCTTTATCCTAATTTAACTTTGATTAAGATTTTTACAAGACTTTAAAGAGATTACAATCAAGCATCACACTATATATATATATATATATATAACGTTATTTTTACATAACTTAGATATGTGGTGTTTCTATGTTATGGCATTTCAAAAATTAAGAAGAGAGCTTCAAGGCAAATTGGAATGCTTCTTTGATTTTATGGTATGAATGTTTTATTCATGTACGAGAGATTGTGATCATGCATGAATTTAAATTAGGTCTGTCTGAGTTAGTATACACTCGAGAGAACTTGCGAGTTGAGTGTTTATATAATTCAGTGTCAGACATCGTGGTTATGTTTTACTTAACAGTATATTATTAAGTTGTCAGAGACAGAGTGGGCAATGTCACTAGAGTTTAAACGATCAAAGATTAGGTTAGTGTGTGAGAGTGAGTCAGCATTGTAAATGATACTAAAGTTTATACAAACAAAACTTAGTGAATTGCAGCTCTAAAGTTGTCTGCAGATATAAGCTTTATAACCAAACCCTGTAAAATCCTCATGTGCCATTTTACTTTACAATTTACTGTTGTATTGCATATAACTTCATACTTCCAGATCTTACAGTCATAATTTTAATTTAATTTATATTTTTTGTTTAAAAATAAAAAGATAATTAAAAAACCTTCAATGGGATGGGAGGAATAGATGTCAATGTTTAATGCGTGAGTAAATAAGAGTCAAATAAAAATTAAATAAGGGTTTGTTCAATTGAAGTTTTATAAGTATAGATTTATTTTTATCTATAAATGTAATTTATTATTTTTGTTACTTTTTTTTTCTCGTTTATAAAGAATTCGACTTCCCACTTACCACCTTTTTTTTCCTAACCATTTTATATTCCTTTTTCTTCGATAAATACAATCATCTTTCAAGTGTTGGAAACACTATCTAAAGGCCTAACAGTTAAAATATGGTAAAGGAGAGAATGCGAATATTAAAATCTGCAAGCTCCTTATGGTTGGTGTTTGTTGCTGGATGTTGATGGTGGGGGTGTGATTAGGATTTTCGAATTGTGGTGGTGGTGACAGGCTTTTTGTAAGGGTGGTGTTGTACTTAATCTGTTTTGGGGGTTGATTTGAAATTTTTTGTTTCTTTTTAATTGATTTCTATTATTTAATTAGGTTTAAGGATATTTTGGTCGTTACAAAATTTTTGGATATAAAAAATGATGTCATTTAATGATTAAACTAATAGAACGGTAGTTCACCATGAATTTCTCAAAACATAGGGTTGTCTCTAACATAAAAGTACAAAAGGTATTTATGGATGATAATAAGGCAAAAAGTAAGAGTAGTTTATGAAATTTTTCCAATTCCACATATATATATATATATATATATATATATATATATATGGATAGATCTCAAAGACCTTTGTAAATTTGAAAGAGGGGCAAAAAGACATCCAAGTCTTATATATATATATATATATATATATGCCGAATCCACAAACCATTCGTGACATTTGCTAAAGTTGTGTGTGACTACCTTTAGTTCTGAAAATATCTCACATACCTCCCATTTTCATTAAGAATCTTTAGAAATTTTTCTTAAAGATGTATATTTTTCCAAATTACCCTTAATTGGCTATTAAAAATTTTAAAATTCTTAAAATCCAAAAAATTTTAAATTAGAAAAATAAAAATTCCTTGAAAGACTTAAATTTCGTAAATCAATTTTTTCTAGACACAAATGCAATAAATTTTTTATTATTTCAAGATTATAGTAAATGATTTTAATGTAAAATTTTTTTAATAGAAACTTTTTTTAAGTTTATGTATCATTTATTGTGGTGATAATTTTTTATGACTTTTGGAGGGAATAATTTATGGAAGACTATTAACAAGTTTTTGGTTTTATTTTTTTATTTATTTTAAAATTTTGAATATTTTTAATAGTTAACTATAGGAAATTTAGAAAATTTATATTTTCTTAATGAAAATTTTAACAATTCTTAATGGAGATGAGAGGTGTGCAGGATTTTTTAGAATTAGAGATGGTTGTGTAGGGTATCTCAGGAGAGGCTTGTGGAATCGATTTTATACATAAAGGTCTAAAGTATCAATAACTATTCAAGATAATTCCATAAAATCATTCATATTTATTTTTTTAAATAAAAATTTAAAATAAGTATTTTATTAATTAAGTCAATAAAATGGATTGAAAAAAAAAAACTAGTCCATGAGGCAGGCCAAAGCCCGCCTACTTAACCCAGGGATACACCATAGTTTATTTTTAACTCTTGCTATGGTGATAACTTCCAGGCCATGCCAAATCCTTCTTTAGTTTTGATGAGAGGTTTTTGGACACCCCTAAGGTTTGGTAAAACCTTTTCAAACCCAATAATTTCATCAAGGTTTGGGAAAATCCTACAAACCCAATAATTTCATAAACTAACATTAACCTCCCAATATTTTAAGGCGTTAACCACAATGATAACAATAATTTCATCAGCTTAGATTTGATAAATCATAATAAAACCCTAAATATTTCAAAAAACATAAACTATATTCAATGACTAGCAATAACCAAGCTCCAACAAACTATTATATTTCAAAAAACAAATAAGCTCGATACACAAATCACCAATAACCAAGCTCCAACAAACTATTATATTCAATGACTAGCAATCCAAATTCAATAGCCCAGAACAGTAGTAAGTGCTTCAATGAAATAGCCACTAACTACCCAAAACCTTCGGCTCTGATACCAATTGTTATGCACGGCGGAAGTGATAACCAACAGAACAACCAAATGCACAACCACAAACGATGCTAGATAATTGAATATAATAGCAACTAAAGAGGCAACCAATCAACCAATAATGCAGAAATTGAAAGAACACCAAGATTTAACGAGGTTCGGTATAAATACCTACGTCCTCGGGCGCCGCTGAAGAAACTTTCCACTATCTTCAAAGAGAATTAAAAACTTTTGGGTCACAATACAAATTCCACAACTATTGGGTCAAACTGTAATTACCCAAATAGTTGAGTCAAACTGTAATTACCCAAACAATTGGGTAATACTACAAATACCCAAAACAAAGAGGAAAAAAACAAATATTATAAACTTTAAGGTCCTTAATGAAAGGCCTTTAAACTATGAGGTCTTATATGTGAGACCTTACAAATAGAGGGGGTGGAGGAGAATTACCAATGGGACAACAAAGTGAGAAGACTTGGCTTTTATTTATAAGCCCAAGTCTCTCCAACACAAAGACTCCCACTCCATGTGGGATCTTTGCACACACACACAATGGCTAAAGAGCCATAATTCTAACAATTCTCCACCTTGGCGATTTAGCCATTCCACCACAAAACTCTTCTTTTTTCCACATTCTCTATCACAACTGCAACGCCTCCAAATGCGCCCAATGGGGCAGTCAAACTCTTACAATATTGATCAAGTCCAACTGAATTTGATCGCTGTCACAACCTTAGTCAATATATCTGCGGGATTCTCGGCAGTCTCAATCTTCTGAAGTAAGATTCTCCCTTCATCAATGATCTCCCGTACAAAATGATACCGAACATCAATATGCTTCGTACGAACATGGAACACTGAATTCTTCGCTAAGTGGATAGCACTCTGACTGTCAGAATAAAGACTAATCTTCTTCTGCCCAATTTCCAATTCATCCAGCAATAAGTGTAACCAAATAGCTTCCTTCACAGCCTCTGTCATTGCCATATACTCTGCCTCTGTAGTAGACAAAGCCACTGTAGACTGTAAAGTAGACTTCCAACTCACTGGTGCTCTTACAAGAGTAAACACATAACCGGTTGTTGACCGATGTTTATCCAAATCACCAGCATAATCAGAATCAACATAACCAATAGTATACTGACCACATGTATCATCCCTCTCAAAGACTAAGCCAACATCTACGGTTCTCAACAAATACCGTAGAATCTATTTCACTGCTTGCCAATGTCCTTTACCAGGATCATGCATGTACCTGCTCACAACTCCAACTACATGTGAAATGTCGGGTCTCGTACACACCATAGCATACATCAGGCTACCAACTGCATTAGCATACGAAACTCGAGACATATACTCTCGTTCCTCATCTGTACTAGGAGACAAAGATGCACTAAGTTTTATATGAGGAGCAAGTGGGGTACTTACAGGTTTTGACTGCTCTGTAATGCCAAACCGCTATAATACCTTCTTCAGATACTGCTTCTAAGTCAAACAAATCTTGCTTCTCCCTCTATCTCTGGTAATCTCCATGCCTAGTATCTTCTTAGCTTCTCCCAAATCTTTCATCTCAAACTCTCGATTCAACTGAGTCTTCAACTTTCCAATTTCTTCGACATTCGTCGAAGCTATCAACATATCATCAACATACAAGAGTAGATAAATGAAAGAACCATCATGTAGCCTCCGAAAATACACACAATTATCAAATTTGCTTCTTATGTACCTCTGACCAATCATAAACCGATCAAATCGCTTATACCACTGTCTGGGAGATTGCTTCAAACCATAAAGCGATCTTTTCAGTTTGCAAACCAAATTTTTCTTACCAGCAACTTTGAATCCCTCTGGCTGAGTCATATAGATTTCCTCTTCCAAGTCACCATGTAAAAATGCAGTTTTTACATCAAGTTGAACTAGTTCCATATTCATCTGAGCTACCAAGGCCAACAAAATTCTAATGGAAGAATGTTTCACAACTGGAGAAAATACCTCATTGTAGTCAATTCCTTCCCTTTGAGCGTAGCCTTTAGCTACCAACCTTGCCTTGTAGCGGACGTCATTCTTGTCAGGAAATCCATCTTTCTTTGCATATACCCATTTGCACCCGATTGCCTTTTTACCCTTCGGTAGTTGAGCTAGCTCCCAAGTTTCATTCTTCTGAAGAGACTGCATCTCTTCACTCATAGCTGTCTTCCACTGATCAACTTCAGAACATCTGACTGCCTCTCTATAAGTGGAAGGAACATCAGCATCTACAATTGGAAGTGCATAGGCCACCATATCAGCAAATCGAGCAGGTTTGCGAATCTCACGTCTTGGCCTATTAACTGCAATAGATTCTTGTTACTGTTGAGGTTCCTGAGTAGAACCCTCACGATCATCTCCTACATCCTCCTCTGTCATAGGAGTACCATTATCTATCTCAATAGATCTAACTGGGTACAATGTCGTCGTTTCAAACTCTACCTGCTGCTGAGTATGCTCCACCTGCTGCGGAGTACCATTCTCCTTTGTCTGGTTTTCTGATTTCTTCAATATTGAAGACTCATCAAATGTCACATCTCGGTTGGATACAATCTTCCTCGAACTAGGACACCTAGACGATATCCTTTTACTCCTGAAGCAAATCCCAAGAAAATTGCTTTCTTGGCTCTAGGATCCAGCTTAGATTCTTTCACATGATAATATGCAGGAGAACCAAAAACATGTAAAGAATCATAATCAGAAACAGGTTGTCCAGACCATACCTCCAATGGAGTTCTATCACTAATAGCAGCTGAAAGTAGACGATTAATGAGACGACACGCATAAGTCACAGCCTCAGCCCAAAATTCTTTGCCCAACCCAGCATTGGACAACATGCACCGAACTTTCTTCAGCAATGTTCGGTTCATGCGTTCTGCCACCCCATTCTGCTGCGGTGTACCTCTAACAGTAAAATGATGTACAATACCCTCATCATGACACAATTTCAAAAACTGATCACTGCAATACTCACCACTATTGTCTGTTCTGAGATGCTTGATCTTCTTGCCAGTTTATGTCTCAATCATTTTTTTCCATTTAAGGAAAGCACGAAGTACATCATCTTTTGATTTCAAACAGTACACCCAAGTTCTTCTGGAAAAGTCATCAACAAAAGTAACAAAGTAGTGCTTACCTCCCATCGATGCGGTTTTGGTAGGTCCCCACACATCTGAGTGAACATAATCAAGAATACCCTTGGTATTATGAATAGCGGTGCCAAATTTCACTCTCTTATGCTTTCCCAGAACACAATGCTCACAAAAATCCAGCTTGCAGGTCTTTGCACCTTTCAATAAGCCTCGTTTCACCAAACTGAATAAGGCTTTCTCACTTGCATGTCCCAAACGCATATGCCACAATCTCGTGATCTCTGAATCTGTATCATTATCAGAAACCATAGCAGCTGATCCAATAACTATGCTACCATTATAGTAATACAAGTTGTTCCTCCTAGTGCCTTTCAATACCACAAGAGCGCCTGAAGTGACCCTCAGATTACCACCTCGAATAGATATACCACAGCCTTTAGATTCTAAGGCTCCCAAAGAGATGAGATTCTTCTTCAACTTCGGTACATATCGAACATCTGTCAGAACTCTAGTCAGTCCATCATGATTCCTCAATCGGATCGAACCTGTCCCAGCAGTATGGCAAATATCATCATTGTCTATATACACAACTCCACAATCAAGCTCCTCAAACTGAAAGAACCACTCTCTATGTGGACACATATGATAAGTACAACCCGAATCCATAATCCACTCATCAGAACCAGAAGTGGATGGATGACTAACTAGACATATATCTGACTCACTATCATCCTCACGCTCAACAACACATGCATCAGAAACAGTCTTGCCCTTATCTTTCTTTTTCAACTTAGGACAATCTTTCTTCCAATGCCCTTTCTCACGACAAAAAGCACACTCATCTTTTCCTAATCTACCCCTCGACTAAGATTTTCCCCTTTTTTCTGATTTCCTACTCCGACTACGCCCTCTGACTATCAATGTATCTATTTTTGCATTTTTCACAATCACTGTCTTCTCTAATACAGTCGACGATGACGCCATCACTACCTCTCACAAATAAGCTCGATACACAAATCACCAATAACCAAGCTCCAACAAACTATTATATTCAATGACTAGCAATCCAAATTCAATAGCCCAGAACAGTAGTAAGTGTTTCAATGAAATAGCCACTAACTACCCAAAACCTTCGGCTCTGATACCAATTGTTATGCACGGCGGAAGTGATAACCAACAGAACAACCAAATGCACAACCACAAACGATGCTAGATAATTGAATATAATAGCAACTAAAGAGGCAACCAATCAACCAACAATGTAGAAATAGAAAGAACACCAAGATTTAACGAGGTTCGGTATAAATACCTACGTCCTCGGACGCCGCTGAAGAAACTTTCCACTATCTTCAAAGAGAATTACAAACTTTTGGGTCACAATACAAATTCCACAACTATTGGGTCAAACTGCAATTACCCAAATAGTTGAGTCAAACTGTAATTACCCAAACAATTGGGTAATACTACAAATACCCAAAACAAAGAGGAAAAAAACAAATATTACAAACTTTAGGGTCCTTAATGAAAGACCTTTAAATTATGAGGTCTTATATGTGAGACCTTACAAATAGAGGGGGTGGAGGAGAATTACCAATGGGACAACAAAGTGAGAAGACTTGGCTTTTATTTATAAGCCCAAGTCTCTCCAACACAAAGACTCCCACTCTATGTGGGATCTTTGCACACACACACAATGGCTAAAGAGCCATAATTCTAACAGAAATTGCTGCTTCTGTCGCAGCAAAAGTTGCTGAGTACTTGTATGCTCCCATAGTATGCCAATTTGGTTACTTGTGCAACTACAAAATCAACTTCGACAATCTCAATAAAGAAGTTAAGAAGCTTAAGGATGCTAGGGAGAGTGTGCAGAGCAAGATTGTTGATGCTACAAGAAAGGGGGAAGAGATTAAACAAAATGTTAAAGAGTGGGGGAAGAGCGTGGACAAGATTATTGATGAGGCAGCCAAGTTTATAGAAGATGAAGACAATAATGAAGCAAAGAAACGATGTTTCAAGGGGCTGTGTCCTAGCTTGATGAACCGCTACAAACTCACCAAGGAAGCATCAAGTAAGATAGTGGTAATTGCCAGATTCCTTGAGGAAGAAAAAAAATTTCATAGAGTTTCTGATCCTACCATTCCAGAAGATATATGGCTTACATCTAGCAAAGGTACTTACGAGGCCTTTGAATCAAGAAACTCTACTTTGAAGAATATAATGAATGCAATAATTGACGTTAATGTTTACATGATTGGAGTTTATGGGATGGGTGGGGTTGGCAAGACCACACTTGTAAAAGAAGTTGCTAGGCAAGCCAAGAAGGACAAGCTCTTCGATGAGGTGGTTTTCGTCGAGGCATCTCAAACTCCCGACATCAAGAAGATTCAAGAAGAAATTGCTAGTAAATTGGGTCTGGATTTATTCAATAAGACAGCTGAAAGAGCAAGAAGACTATACACACGATTGAAGAACGAGAGGAGGATCCTTATAATCTTGGATAATATTTGGACTGGTATTGATTTGGAGACTATAGGAATTCCTTTCGGATATGATCATAAGGGATGTAAGATATTATTGACAGCAAGATCTCAAGATGTTTTGTCAAGTAAGATGGACTCTCAGAATAATTTTTTTGTTGGTGTTTTAAACGAAGAAGAAACTTGGCGTCTGTTCAAGAAGATGGCAGGTGATTATGTTGAAAACAGTGATTTGAAAACTGTAGCAACTTTTGTAGCCATGGAATGTGGTGGTTTGCCTATTGCCATAGTTACGGTTGCAAAAGCATTAAGAAACAAGAGTTTATGTGAGTGGAAGGATGCTTTGCGACAGCTAAGAAAGCCTTCCCCGGCTAACTTCATTGGAGTGTTGGAAGAGGCATATTCAAAGATAGAGTTAAGTTACAATTATCTAAAAGGTGAGGAGCTCAAGAAAACTTTTTTGCTTTGCAGTCTAATGGAATATCATGCTTACATTTCAGACTTGTTCAAATATTTTATGGGTTTGGATGTACTTGAAGGAGACATAACTGATATGGAACAAGCGCGAAATAGAGTAGAAAAACTGGTATGTGAACTCAAAGACTCTTGCTTGTTATTTGACGATCATACCAATGAATGCTTTGCTATGCATGGTGTTGTTCGCTCTGTCGCCATATCAATTGCATCTAGAGATGAACATGTATTTACAATGAGAAATGACGTTCTGAGGGATTGGCCACAAAATGATAGACTAATAAAATGCACAAAAATCTCTTTACCCAATTGTAATATTAGAGAGCTTCCAGAAGGGTTGGAATGTCCACAAATAGAATTTTTCTATATGGATGTAAGAGATTCTTCTATTAAAATACCTGAGAATCTTTTCCTAGGCATGAGAAAGCTCAAAGTTTTGGATTTAACTGGAATGCAGTTACCTCCATCATCGCTCTCACTTAATGTCCTAATTTGCCTTCAGACATTGTGTTTGGATTATGGATCATTCAAAGACATAACGATTATTGGAGAGCCAAAGGAGCTAAAAATTCTTAGCTTGCAATGTTCTAATATTGAGCACCTGCCTAGAGAGATAGGTCAATTGACTCGGTTAAAGTTATTAGATTTAAGCAATTGTTCCAAACTAAAAGTTATTGCCCCAAATGTCATAGCAAACTTATCTCGATTAGAAGAACTATATGCAAGTAACTGCTCTATTCAATGGGAGGTTCAAGGATGCCTTAATGTTGAAAGATTTTATGCTAGTCTTGATGAGTTGAAATATTTGTCTCATCTTACCACTTTAAAGATAGATATTAAAGATGACAAGGCCTTACCAAAAGGCTTCTTCTCCAAAAAGCTAGAAAGATATAGAATAGTGGTAGGAGTTGGGTGGTCTAGGTTTGATATGTGCAAGAGTTCAAGAACACTGAAACTCAAGCTCACCAATTCTAGCATTTGCTTGGAGGAATTGCGGGGAATCAAGAACGTGGAATATTTGTGTTTAGATGAAGTCCCAGGTGACAAGAATGTTCTTTATGAATTGGATGGAGAAGGTTTTTCACAGTTGAAACATCTTTATGTTCAAAATAATACCCAAGTCCTGTGTGTCGTCAAGTTCATAGAGTGGTTATATCGTGATACCTTCCCTCTTTTGGAATCACCCAGCTTTCTTTTCAAATTGACTCGTTTGGAGAAGATATGTGACGGGCTACTCACAAAGACGTGCTTGTGTAAATTAAAAATCATAAAAGTACAAAATTGTGATAAGTTAAATAATATCTTCTCATTTTCCACTGCCAAATGCCTTCCTTAGCTTCAAACAATTGAAGTGAGTGAATGCAAGAACATGAAAGATATTTTTGCTACTGGAAGAAAAGATACTGTCGACGAGGCCGTGATAGATAAGATTGAGTTTAATCAACTACGATTCCTGAATCTAGAATCACTTCCACGGCTCACAAGCTTCTACACTGAAGTGAAGATATTTTCGACATTGCAGGAAAGACAAACAGAAATCACAACCGAAGCACGGTCGTCTAATGAAATTGTTTTGGAGGACGAGATTGATATATCCATTTTGCTTTTCAGTGAAAAGGTAGGTTTATGATGACCTTCTTCCCTATCAGCCTATGCTTTTAATTTGTTTGCTCACATTTGTTAATAAATATAAAAAACAAATTCCTTAGAACTTAACAAAGATAAATAATTATGTTAAGTCTAACATTGGATCATTAAATGAGGGTCTTGGGGTTTATAAAAGGTTAGTCACTTCACCTATTAGCTAAGTTTTTGGGGTTGGATAGTATTTGGAGCCTCTATAGAGGCTAACAACTTTGGAAGTATGGTATTGCGATGGGCTGACGAACTTAGTGACATCCTCGACAGCCAAAACCTTGGTGCAACTTAGAGAAATGAAAATATATGGATGTCAAATGATGACAAATGTGGTAGAAAATCAGGGAAATCTATCGAAACGTGATATTATTTTTGGCAAATTGCAATTATTGTGGCTTCGCAATTTAAGAAGTCTAACAAGCTTCTGCTCTGGGAAGTACACCTTCAAGTTCCCACATTTGGAAGAGTTAATTGTGGAAAAATGTCCTGAGATGAAGATTTTCTCTGGTGGAGTCTCAAGTACACCAAGGTTACACAAAGTAAAGCAACATTGGAGTGATGAATCAGGTTGTTGGAAGGATGACCTTAATTTAACTATACAACAATTAAACAACAAAAAGGTATGTATTTATTTAGTTAGCAATTATTTTTCTCTGCAGTTTTTTATTTCTCTGCCTAGTAATATAATTTTATTAATGAAGTTTTGCTAGATAAATGTTAGACAATCTACTAAATTAGCCTTCTAAGTTGGATACCTTAATTCAGTTTAATTCTAAAAGTGATATCAACCAATAACCCCCAATGGGTTAGCCCAGTGGTTAGACACATAGTCATAGGTTTGATTCCTTACATAGGCTTATTAGCCTGGACGCTTCAGTCACAAAAAAGAAAAAATATCAAACAATAACTAATATTTTCAATTTGATCAAGAAATTTAGTTCCCATCATAGTATTTATCCAAGAAGTAGATTAGGTTTAGGAAACAGTTATAATGCGAATTGCGTTAGTGGGTGAAATCTAGCTAGCTAGCTAGATTGAAATTTTAGTCGTTCACAAGGCCTTTGTTAGAATCTTAACTATATAAGCTTGAGAAAAATCATTGCTACATAAAGTAAATAAATTAAGGTTAGTAATGACAGGCAATATTTGCATAGTGAAAAGTCGATAATTTATAAGTAATCAAAATTCTTTCCTCTTCTGAATGAAGGCTAGCAATAAGAGCATCTTGACTAGATTTATTCTAAAACAGACAAGCTACCTTTTTTACTCAAAAAAACGTATGGATAAAGGAAGGCTTTTAATATCATTAATGCATATAACTTCTAATGCATATCTACAACAGGGAGGACTATTTGCGGCGGGCCAAAACCGTCGTAAATAGTTATTTGCGACGGTTATACGGCGGTTCACAACTGCCGCAAAAACAGCCGCAGTAAAAGCTTTTGCGGCGATTTTGGCCCGCCGTAAAAATATTTTTACGGCGGTTTAGTTGTTCGACGTAAAAACAAGCGACGAAATAGAATAGTCAATTACCACACCTTTTTACGGCGGTTTTATGTCCGCCGTAAAAAGTTATATTTACTACGGACAAAAACTGCCGTAAAAAGTCACAAAACCGCCGTAAAAGGTCATATTTACGACAAACAAAAACCGCCATAAAAAATAAAAAACCGCCGTAAAAATTTTTTACACAATTTTTGTACAATTGTCGTGGGTTGATGGGGAACTGCCGTAAATAGTTAGGAAAAATTTTTTGCGTCGACCAAAAAACCGCCGTAAATAGTTTGAAAAAATTTTGTGCACCGATCAGACAACCGCCGTAAATAGTTAGCAAAAATTTTTCAAAAATTTCGCTACTTATGCTATTCTATATTTAATTGCTGTTTACAAAATAATTAACCTATCTCAGAAAAATGTTTTAATATAATTCTGTAATCATTCATTCAATGAATATAATGAAATCAAATCAAATACAAAAATATCTCATATAATGGTTCAATAATAATTAGAAAACCGAATATAACGCAATCATCATCCACACTATTCAACATGATATAATCAAACAGTTAAACAACATGTCAGTTAGATAGTTCAACAACCTTCACATAGTTTAATCATCTGATAAGTAAATTTACACAAAACTTGGTAAACAACCTGTAACTTGATAAAACAACTTCCAACTTGGTAAATAACCTGCAAGAATCAATTTGCACCAAGAACATAATCATTAAGTAACATTATATATTGTGAAACAAATTATTTAATTTATATACCTATTCGTTTTCTTGGTTTGATTCACAATCTATGATGTTGTTTGTTTTATGACTATCAAATTAGAAACGACTATGGTGTCCACTTGAAGCATCTGGAATCTATTTACAAAAAAAAAAAAAGTTAAAAATATAAGTCAACTAAAACTAGATTTTTAACTTTAACAATTAATTAAATTTGCAATCTTAGAACATACTAAAACCCAATTCAAATACAAAAACCTAAAATCCATAATCAGCTCAACAACACATTTGACTTATTTGTAAGAATAGAGAACTACTTCAAAGGGATGAGGCTTATTCAAATTTCTTTTGCACATTTCACAGTCAGAGTGCTAAACAAGAGACTTAAACTCATCTCTGCCTAACTTTGGAAATATAACAATATAGATTAGATAATGCACTTCCATATAACAATATAGATTAGATAATGCTTTTATGAGTCACCTGTACTTCCATATAAGAATATAGATTAGATAATGCTTGTCATGTATCTGGTAACATAGAGTTTAAGATTAAAAGCTGCTTGCCCTACTTAATAAATTTCCTTCAATTCTTTTAGAAAAGAAATTAATAGTGATAAGAAAACAAAATTAAAAAAAGAGAAATCTACAATTGACACATATCACTATAATGACATTTCACCCCTCCCATGCACCAAGATATGGGACTTTCTAGCCCTTTGGAATGCCTTTCAAACCTGGGATTAAATCTTCTAAAACTTTATCTGGTAAATACGCTTTTATATGGTATGATAAAACGAAGAAGGAATGTAGAGATTAGCAATATACAACTTTTAGCTAACTTATCACCAATTAGAAACAACCAGTCAATTTAGTTCTAGTCTTGAGAAACATAAGAAATTAATCTAATACCTGATCTTCTCTCACAGTCTTAGTTCTTAATATTTATACACACACACACAGAGGCAGATAGGGAAGTATAGAACACTTTCATTCACAGGTTTAGGTAAGTATGTAACTTTCGGATTAAAAGCAATTTCTAAGGAAGCAAGAGGAATTTATTGTCAAATGGGAGTCCAATTGAGAAGAGATATTTTTGGCACCTAAACCTGATAAACATCCTTCAATAATACAAGGTCATGAACAAGAAGAGGAATGTGGAGAAGCTGACTTAGGTCAAAAACAAGTTTTATTAGGATAGGTAAAACATACGGTGAATAGAAGCTATGTCTAAGATAATGAATTGATAAAATTTAAAACATAATAAGTGAAAAGTAAGATGACTATAATAATTACTATAACTAATGAACAAACTATGTTCACAAACCTTTCCTGTTCCTGGCATGAAAACTGCTTCTTTAAGTAAACGTTTGGCAGCCGTATCTTTATCATTCTTGAGCAGCCATATCTTTGCAAGTTAGCAACAAGAGAAAATTCATATAAAAATTATTCATGTACTTGCATATTGATTTTTGATCAAGCTAGAGGAAATTTTTAATAAACACTAGCATAAAGATGCTTAAAGAGCAATTAGTAATATAATGATTAAAGTTCACAAAGTTAAATAACATTAATTATTAAAATACAAATCTCTAGTAAAGAATAAAATAATGATAATAATAATAACCAATAGCCATTCTTCAAAAGATAATATAAACATGGTAGAGAATAAATAAATCTTAATTTAATATATTTAGTTCAAAAGAACAAAAACTATAACATTCCATATTATTAGATTATAGTCAAATTCATACTTATATGATTTAAAATCTAGTACACAATTTAAAAAATGCACACTTATTTAACAGAATATTACTAATTAATAAGAATAACAACTCAAAATTTTTTGTAATTTCAATAATACAATAATGACAGCTTCTAACGTTATATATTCAAGCAACTGTCAAATGAATAAAAATAATTTAAGATTTAACTCTTGATATTTCACAAACTTAAATTTTATCAAATAACATGTCAAGGTGTTTACATGAAACCATTACTTAAGTGAACCATATCTTTTTCATAAAATGATTAAATTACTTTACTATTTGTATGTAGCAGCATTGTCATCTAGCTAATCAAGAAACTTACTTTAATAAATTTATTTAACTAATAGAATATGCAAACAAAAATGCCTAAGCAAATGTGCTTTAACTCTACTGTTAATTTGATAAAATAACTTTTAAGTGTTTTGATTGATTCGCAAAGGCCAATGTCTGTTTTCATAATTAAACTATTGTTTAACATCTTAAAGCAACAAGAAATTTATAATTATAAAAATAAAATCACCTAGGTTGTAGGCAATATCAATTCATAGTAATAATTCACTTATAAATTAATTAAATATCAATACATAAAAGCCAACTAAAATTGCACATTTTATTAAACACATGACTGTCTTTATCACATATTGGGAATCACAAAAGTTTGTCCGTAGTTCATAAAAATTAAATACGATTGAACCAAGTTAAAAGAGTTTCTAAGATCATTTATCACATACCTGCATAGGTCTTGTTTAGTCATCAAAACCTCCATGATTAGAAAGAATGAAGCTGTCATTTCGATCTCATAAACTCACAATTCACATGCACATATAGGGATACTGAGAAGATTCATAAATTAATTGAGTAATCTGGCCGAAAATAAAACCCCACATAATAGATTAACCAATAGCAAACTTTGCACACTTTTTAATGTAAAAGCAACCTAAAGATATAATTCTCAAACTACGATTCAAAGTTGAAGTCACAATAATCTTAAAGAAAATTTGAAAAAAAATAAAAATCCTCATGAAAAGCAACAAGTATATAATATTTAATAAATCTTAACTTTAAATAATTGAAGAGAAAATTGTATCATAGAAACCATAAGCAACTTCCAGATTCTCTGCCTTTCCGCCGTAGTCTACACTTATGCACCCAAATGGTCGACTTTGCCATCAACTCATGAGGGACTAACCATGGACTATTCCAGAAGTAGAATTCCTTTGCCATTGTCAGAATACAATATACCAGGCACCATTTTTTACTACCCAGGAGCATCTATTTCAGCCAGTATGTTTCTAAGATCTTGATATGGTTAATAGGATTTATCCTATAGTGCTGCACAACCATCCTACTCATATTAAGCTAAAGTTACGAACATATCACAGGACCAGGTTGAAAACACAATTTCACATATTGCATATAAAATGTGCATGACTCCACTTTCAGGTCATGTACACTTGAATTTGTTATCAATTGTGTATGTAGAAGCAATATGTTAGCTTCTGCAACCTAACATGAAAATTTTATTAGCTTGCTTACAATAAATTAAAATGGTCGAAATCTATGTGCAATCAGAAGTCAAAACTGTCAACATGTAACAATCATTAAGTGTTGTATATGGACACAACAAAATCCAATAAGCTGCAGAAATGTGTCAGGTTCATGCTGCTCAAATGAATATACCTTTGCACAGCAGAAGAAGCATCTATAAGGTTTTAAATTGATTTTGATGAGAGTAAATAAATGTACCTCTTCTCATGTTACTTTCATCTAATACATCATCGTGTATCAAGCTTGTTGTATGAATCATCTCAATGATTTCAGCCAAATGTCGATGCTCTGTTGTAAGTTCTCTGAGAGAGAAGCACAGAATGAATCTCCTATTTTGTTTTACATTATTTCTGATGTTTATAAAAATAAAAATTAAAAAACTATAAAACAAAAAGGATTCTGGACATTTCTTACTTCAATCCAACTAATTTTGCTGTTGCCCTTGACACTAGGAAAACCAAAGCTGGTCTCATCCTTTTACCACCAGCAACAAAGATCTGCTCAGCTGCAGCCAGTAATCAAGAAACCAAGTTTGTGCTATAGAAATATATTAAATTTAGTGAAACAACTCAACACACGTTAATGACAATATATTAAATTTAGCGTTCATGAAAATATATCAAATTTAGCATTTGAACCTGAGACTTGAATTGTAGGCTCTTTTATGGAAAAAATAAATATTTTACCATGCAAATAAAAATTAAGTTTTTTGTCTTTGCTTGTTCCTATTATATATGATTTGATTCAGTTTAATTTGGGTTTCTCGTTTGGTGGGTGATTAGAGGTGGCTAGCTCTTTGAGTTTACTTTTTTATGGGTGGTTGTCTAATCCATCGGGTATCAACCCATGTGGTTGGCTTAATTTATTTATTTTCTTCCACAACTATTGCAGATCATCAACCTAGGTCATACGACAAAATATACAGAAGAATATAATCAACCATGAGCTGAGTCTTTAACATCTGTGGCACATGTAGTGTTACATACATGAATGGGTTCAAAAATTAGTGTGTCGAACATTACAAGCCAGTGTCACCATGTGCTTAATTTATTTATTTTCTTACACAACTGGTGCAGAACTTTGCAAAAGCATTATGGTTGGTCCCTACCAAAACCAGGACAGACAATGAAATTGGCAGAGAAATTTATTGAATATTGATTCATATGTGATGAAACCATACAGATTTAAGATAAAGAGGCTCTGCACTAAAATAACGAGTGAAAATTATTATAAAAGAAGCATTATCAGAAGCATGCCAGATACACTTGTTTGCACCCGCTAGCCAGAGGAACTAGAGTTGCAGGTTCCAACTGACAATGCAAAATTGTGATAAACTGAGAACATCGCAGCCACTTTGAGGCTCGAAACATATGGACAAGGAATGTTACTCTCTACAGGACAACTACAAAAGATAAAATAAAATAAAAGAATTACCGTATAACAACAACAAAGCCAGATCATTTATTGAAATAATGATAATGAGGAGAACAAAACTAATTCTACTCGCTGTCTAACGATTTAGACCTAAGCACGACCCTCAAAATTTTAGAATAGTCAACATTAGCTGGATCATCCGATTACAAATAATTCAACAGTTCATACAACTGCAAGGGAATTTCATTACCAGACTACAAAAGATAAAAGCTCTATAAACCCAAAGTAGAAAAACAACACCAAATTGGCAAGGCAAAGGACACTGCAAGCAACAAATAATTACCTCAATCAAATAACAATCAACAATGCTTTGGAATAGAAATTACTGAAAGAAATGACAAAAATTTAAAATCTCAAACAAAATTAGATATAAATAGTTTGTCGTCTACTAGATCAATCAATAATCATCAACAAAATTTTTGGACAGAAAAAGATCTGAGAAACCTCCTTTGCTGGCATAGCAACGCTCCCCATAGCTATAAATGATTTAAAGTAGATGCCTCCAAGTATTAACTCAGAAAAGAACAAAAACGTTGCCAGATCCTAAAAATTTTTGGAACTGCAAAAAATTCTGTTCTCAATCAAAAACAACGAAAGAACCCAAGTCAAAAGCTTAAGGTGATTTCAATAAGAAAATGCCTTCTAACAAGTGGAGACGCTCAACACATTGATGAGCTTCTTTCTCATTTAGTTCTCTAATAAGCTTAAGTTTCCAGGCCCACCGAGAAGAGGGCATGTCAACCCAATTAGCAACAGAGGAGTTAAGCCCTGTAGACAGTATATAAAGTTGCGGAAAATCTCATAGAGAGCTACCTCACCAACCCATTTATCTTCCCCAAATCTGATTTTCTGCCTGTTACCAAATGCCAGTTGAACATTGAAAGAAATACGTTGCTGACTTTGGAAATATAAGTCCAAGAAAGACTGCAAGTATCTTTTGGAAATTTTGTTGTTAATTGACAGAGGCCACTCGTAAGCTTTAATTTTAAGGTACTGCCTTGCAAAACAATTGAAGCACTGAACCTTCTTTCATATTTTTGTAAAGATCTATAAAGCCCATAAGCCAAGAGAAATGTCTCTCAAAAATAAGTGACAACCACATGTATAAATAACACAGAAGAAATTCAAATAGAAGCAGATGGCTCCGAAAAGGGTTTGACTATTAATAAAGAACTGAGCCTTGAGTTTATTTTCATGTTCTCTGTGCCTCATTACAAGAAATTTGTCAAATAAGCATCAAATCTATGAATCTCCAACACCAGAGGGAAAGGATCACCGCAAACACTTGAAACATTTGTAAAATATGAAACTACTATAGAACTGATAATTTGGAACAGAGAGCTATTTATTTTTTGAACTTCAATTGTTTAGCCAAAACAAATTCAACAGCAACATCTTGTAATATTTTACTTTGAAAAAATAAACTTTAATATTTTCTCTACATAAGTGTAATAATGTTGGAGCTCAAATACTCGAGATTTTTAAATCTCTTAACTTCAGGCCCCTTATATAGCACGGTAAAAATGACAAAGACATCCCATTGAAAACCCAAAAACTTATGATATAGTAATTTTCTGAGCTTCTAGAAGAATTAGAAATCAACTTTTCAAGATAACTATTCAAAGTATTCAATCTAAAAAACAGTCAACCTTTAGCTGTTGAAGGCTGCAAATAACATCTTCGGACAGTAATGACCAAAAACACAAACGACTGCCTCACAAACAGAAAGAATAACTAGAAAAAATTACAAAAATAAGTAATCGTCCAATAATTTAACTTTGCAGCAGTCATGCCAATTTTATTTTCACTTTGTCAAAGTTACTAATATTTCAAGATATCGATTTGAGTACCTTAAAGAATAGCCTCTTGTCATGCCCGGTTGCAGCAACCCTCAAAACAGAGGACAATTCATCAATGCATCAATGAATTCTGTATCACTTATAAAAGTTTAGGATGAGTAGCCCTATCCAATAATTAGACACCGAGAAAAGAAAAAAAAATTGTAAATAAAGGACAATTCATCTAAATTCTCAAAAGACATCAACTATAGCAAGTTTTCTTTTCTTTTCCTTGTTTCTCTGAAATACACAAAACTGAAAGATAACTATAGAAGGGAAAACTTACAAAACCCAAAGCAAAAAATGTAAGAAACTTGGTAGAGAAAGAGGGACAGAGAGAAAGCGTTACCAGTGAAGAGGCTTGGCAGCGAGAATGTAAATGAAAGCTTGGCGTGACAGTCACTTGTTCTATCCTTTCAATTGAGTCGTAACCTAGCTTTCCTTTTCGTTCAATTGTTTTGTGAACTAGCTTTCTTTTCTGTAATCTTGACAAATTCAGTTGACAAATTGAAGCTAAACAGAAGTTGAGAAGCAATGAAGCTAAAATTGAAGCAAGCAACGTAACGATAAAAGAAGGGAATGTGAAATTGAAGGCAATGGCAAAAGAAGGGAAGAAAGCAACAACGGAAGGGAAATTAAGGACAATTAGAGGGAAGAAAGCAAGCAATGGGAGGGGAATTGAGGACAAGGGGAAGACACAAAAAAGGCGATGGGAAATTCATGGCAGTCGCTAGAAAGGGGAAGGAGAAGCCGCGAGAGATAAGAGGGAAAATGTTAGGAAGATAAGAGGGAAAATGTTAGCAAGCGAGGGTAGGGTAAAATTGGGGGGATCCTTATACAGCGGTTTTAATAACCGCCTCATAAGGGTCCGCGTAAAATTATATACGACTGTTTTTAAAAACCGCCGCAAATACCCGCCGTATAAGCCTAGATCTCTTGTAGTGATATAACTTAATTATATTCTATTTTTATGAAACTTTTATATCATCATCCTACTTTCAAAATGTTTCCGTCCAAAATCCTAATGGAACTTATTTTTAACATGTTTTCACGATTCGATATTCAAACTACATACAGCACAATGATTTGAGGTTTTTTTTTTTTTTCCTTTTAATAGCAAAAATAGCCACTTAGGAGGTGGCCAGGTTTTTATTAATTAATATCTTTGTTTGCCACTTTTGCAAGTTCTTCTATATATATAGCTTCTCAAAGTTGAACAAAATGCTACATGTGACCATGTTAATGCGAACAAAAACACGTTATGTATTTCGTGAAAAATATTATTTGAAGCGCAAGGAACATTTTGGTCACGTTTGGTTCAATATTTTAAAAATTATTTTTGCAAAAAGAAAAAGGCCAAAAGTTACATTTTTCAACATAGAACCCTTTAAATCAGGGGTGGAGCTACGGTTTGTTGTGGGTGTGGGGGAGGGCAGCCCCAAATTTTTTTGAAAATCATATGTAGCAAAGTTTAGAATATTTTATACTAAAGTCATTAATATTTGTATTTATATTAGTTTGGCCCTCCTCTAATTAATGTTTTTCTTCTAGCCACTTTTCTTAATTTTTATCTTTCACCATTGGCCCCAAGCACCCCCAATGACCAAATCCTGGCGTGGGCCCTCCTTGTGATGATTCTTTTATTTTAAAGGCCCTGACTTGAAGAAACAGGGCCAGCAAGTGAGATGATGGATTCTTGTTTATGAGTAATTAAAATGTTTATTTATGTAATTTAAATTTTTTTATAACTTCATTTTGTTCTATTTGGATGCAGGAAGAGGACGGTGAGTAGGAATTGAAGGGAAGATAGCTTTGTTATTTAGAATGTCATGATTTGAATGACTCAAATGTTGAAGTTTGATTCCAAGTTAATATTAATTACTAGATGATAGATATACTTTGGGCTGTAAGAGCGGTGTGATGATTATCTATTGGTCATTTGGTTATATTAAGAATAGAAAGAGAGATTTTGAGCCATTAGCTTGGTACACAAAGTGCATTAAGTTTGTGATTTAAATTTTGTGTTAACAATATGAATAAAAGGAAGTCTTGGGGTTTAAATGTGTTTGGTCTCTCCACATAATAAAGTTATCCTTTAGGATTAGACACTTAGTGATGCAGTATGGTTTATTTTTACATTAAGGATAATTTAGTCTTTTCAATTATTTAGTTATTTATGGTTTAATTGAATTGAGAAATTTATTATTTAGAGATTTCGACTCAATTTAATTTGACTAAAATTCCTAATCTGTTTAGAATTATATGTTTTATGTGTCATTGAGGTTAGTTTAATATAAATATAAGCTTTCATTATTATTTTGTTAGACATTATTCAAACATTGATTATTTTGATAAAACTAAGGTATTATTCAGAGAAGAGCGTGGATTCGATTATTGATTGTTTAAGTAAGTGATTGTTTGAGTATGTGTTTGTTGGTGTTTGAAGTTTGATTTGTTTTAGTACGAGTTCCGCATCAAATTGGTATTAGAGCTTGATATCGCTTCTGCAAAATCATTCCAAATTCCATAAGTCCTACATGCACAAAAACTCCAAACACAGTCACTGTTTGTCATTATTTATCACTGGATTTATTGTTGACCACCAGCTATCGGCAAATCACCCATCACCGAATGCACCAAAACGTAGATCGGGCCTCCCCTATTAGTCATTCCTTCATCACCGTCACCGTGGTTGACGCCAACATCGAAAAAACTTCACCGATCACCGATTTACTGCGTAGAGGTTTAGCCGTCATCGTCTGGTGGTTAGAAGCCGCCGCATGCTTCTAAACCTACGGCTGCTTGGATATTAAGGTTTAGGGACTTGTTTGTTACTTTTTGAAAATGTTTGATATTTTTGATTAAGGGCTTTCAAGATATTTACCATTAAATCAAGCCTAAGTCTCTCAAAACCCATTAATCTTGCATATTTTCACTTCTATCCGAGACTTTTAAAATATCAGTTAGCCCTTGAACCTTTGAACAGTTGCTGTCAAGTTCTCCAATGTATAAGGCTTTGCAGTTTAACCTTAGTAGCCCCCCATACCTTCTAATTTTTACAATTTGGTCCCAATGGATTATCAGCTTGCCCGTACCATTGATTCTTATGTGGCTATCTTCAACAGACGTTTGAATTATTTTGGATTTCCTCTTCCTTATAGGATTATTGTTATTCATGATTTTCGTTTTTATGGCAGAGATGTTGTTAGATGGTTTGAAACCTTGGAAGGATATTTTGACAGAGTGAATATTCCAGAATTTATGAAGTTTGATTGTGATGCAACATAATTAAGAGGTTTTGCTTTTGAATGGTGGACAGTTAAGGACAAGCGTGCAGGAAGCAAGGAACTTGCAACATGGCATGAAATGAAATGATGAATAACGAACACTTTTGTACCCTCACATCTTAGGCTAGATCTTAGGCCTTGATATGTGCCTCAGCGTAAAAAAGTGGTAAGTTATCGATTTCAAAATAATGGAAGAAACAAGATGCCGACTTAGTCTTATAGTCATCCAATATTCGAATTATTTGTTCTATTCCACTTCCCCAATCCCAATCCCCTCCCTTCTCCCCCCTCCCCCCCCCCCCCAAAAAAACCTTCTAATTTTTACAATTTGGTCCCAATGGATTATCAGCTTGCCCGTACCATTGATTCTTATGTGGCTATCTTTAACAGACGTTTGAATTATTTTGGATTTCCTCTTCTTTATAGGATTATTGTTATTCATGCTTTTCGTTTTTATGGCAGAGATGTTGTTACATGGTTTGAAACCTTGGAAGGATATTTTGACAGAGTGCATATTCCAGAATTTATGAAGTTTGATTGTGGTGCAACATAATTAAGAGGTTTTGCTTTTGAATGGTGGATAGTTAAGGACAAGCGTGTAGGAAGCAAGGAACTTGCAACATGGCATGAAATGAAATGCTGAATAACGAACACTTTTGTACCCTCACATCTTAGGCTAAATCTTAGGCCTTGATATGTGCCTCAGCGTAAAAAAGTGGTAAGTTATCGATTTCAAAATAATGGAAGAAATAAGATGCCGACTTAGTCTTATAGTCATCCAATAGTCGAATTATTTGTTCTATTCCACTTCCCCAATCCCAATCCCCTCCCCAACAACCTCCCCCCCCCCCCCCCCCCCCCCCCCCCCAAAAAAAAAAAAAAAAAAAAGAAAAACACCGCAAAACTAATATTCCATAGCCTTTTGAGCAAGTTCAACCTACCAAGTATGAACTTGTTGAAGAAAAAGTTCTAGGTGCAAGAGATGAAATTGAGGAAGATGTTATGGATGATGATGTTCCAAGTAAGATTGACCATAAGGTTGAGGTTCAAGTTAAAGATATTGAAGTCAAGATTAAAGAGAGTTCTATTGACTTAGAGCTTATAGATGAAATTAACATTAGGCATGTTGAAGATCTCAAGATTGAAAAGCATCTTATTGAAGTTGTGCCTGTGGTTGAAGAAGATTCTCTTGTGATTCCTAGACCATCTCATGAAGAAAACTCTTTTGACCCTTCTAAACCACTTCAAGAAGTTATCTCCAAGTCCAACATTGATGTTGATTTCATAGGTGTGGATCATTTGTTAGATAAATGCTCAAACTAAGGCATGCTTGTCTCTATTTTGAAGTCTCCTATGATGTTCATTGTTTCTTCGCCATCATTGACGTCCATCAACGCAACATTGTCTAGTGTTCAACCACTAGTATTCATGCTTTTGGACTATCGTGAAGTGCAAACTTGGATCGACATATTTCCTATGTTTATGCAAGACAAGAGTTGGTGCTTTATCGTGTTTTGGTAACATCTACTTTGAGCAACTTGCCAAGAGTCGAGTTTTTCAAGTGGGGGAGAATTGATGCAGTATGGTTTATTTTTACATTAGGGATAATTTAGTGTTGTCAATAATTTAGTTATTTAGGGTTTAATTGAATTGAGAATTTTATTATTTATGGATTTTGACTTAATTAGATATTTGACTTTTCCTAATTTGATTCAAATTCTCGATCTATTTAGAATTACATGTCTTATGTGTCATTAGGGTTAGACTAATATAAATATAGGTTTCCATTATTATTTTTTTAGACATTATTCAGACATTGATTATTTTAATAAAATTGAGGTATTATTCAAAGAAGAGCGTAGATTGGTTGATTGATTGTTTATGTAAGTGATTGTTGAGTGTGTGTTTGTTGATGTTTGAATTTTGATTTGTTCTTGTTACGGGTTTCTGTCAACTAGAGCATCTACAAATGGTGTTAAAGTAAGATTTCGATTCCTAATATGATGAGTTCTCAATTTCGAACATGGAGAGTTCTAGCTCCGAAAGTGATGAATCATTGGTTCCAAATAAGAGAGTTGGTGTTTCTGGATCCATGATAGAGAGTCTTGTCCAAGTTTAATTAAAGAGGGATCTTTCTTAGGTCCATCAACAGAGTATATTCATAGGATGCTTCATATCATATCTTGAGGTTATAATGCGATTGGCCAGTACTTCAATTAAAAGTTTAGCCTTTTGAGAGCCTGACATGTTATTATCTATAGTGTAATCAAATGACAGATTGTTAGTTTGCCATCTTGTTTTTTTACCTTTTCATTCAACCTCAATCAAAATGCTCTTTTCTTACTTTCATCGTTTGATCATAGTTACTATTTGATATCCTTTTGTTGCTATCACTATTATTCTATTCCATTAGTTTTTGCAGCCTACTGTGTTTGTTAATAGTAGTTTCATTTGGTTTGCTTAACACATATCTTTTGAAGATAAAAGCATAAGGAAAGATAAAAAGGAAAATGTTTGATGATGGTTGAGATTTATGGTTCCATTGTTGCAAAGTTGTTTGGTTATTAGTATGAACTATCAAAGAAACTTTATCTACGAGAGTAATGAATTCACAAGCTTCAGTGATAGTTTGTGATGATAAGCTTCAGTGATAGTTTGTGATGATTGCCCTCAATTTGAAGCAATGTGAGTGTGTGTCATCTATTTTCAAACATTGTAATATAGTGTATATTATTTTTCAGAAAATGCATGTAATTACGTCATTAGATTAAAAAAAAATCAACAAATCTTCTTTTTTATTTTAAAATAATTTTAAAAAAATCCTCCAAATATCACCTCCACTTTAAAAAAAAAATATTCATCTATAGAAGTCCACCAAACAATGACCTTAAGGTTGCTCTTAATTCAAAACTCTAGTATTGGAAAAGAATTACGCACTTCAGACATTTAGCGGTCGATCAAGTATTATAAAAAAAATTTTAAAAAAATAAAAAATTACAAACACAACTTAATATCATTAAGTAAATGCATATTAATAGTTGTTAGTTTTTGCAGTGTATGATAGTTACGAATAATATAACTGAAAATAGTAATGTAAATCGGAACAGGATATTTACGTGGTTCGGTTGCAACCAACCTACATCCATGGATAACAAGAGTTGCAATCCACTATGTTGCATGTGTTTACACTCGACTTAGGACACTTTACAGTGGTAGACACTCACTCACTCACTAACCTAATCTATATAAACTTGATCAATCTTGATCACAACCATAGTCCTTCACACACTCTTCTAATGCTGCTCTTTTTTTGTCACGACTATTTTAACTACACACAGTTAAGAATAACATAACACCCATAAATGGTACAAACACATGTGATTACTCAACTCCCTTAAGCTCATACAATCTATAACAATTAACTAAAGCCTAAAGTTTTACATAAGACATAAAAAACAAATAAAAGACACACTCAAACTTGCTCTTGCTTGCTCTCTCTCAATTTGTCTTGAATGCGTTAAATACCCTCCTCCAAAAGCTATGAAGATAGTTTTATATAGTATTTTATATCAATTGCAATCCTTATCATGATCTTGTAGAATCTCAATTAAACTCATAAGAAAAGTTTGGATAACAATCAAACATTATAGGAAGCGATAATATACTCTCATAAGTAAACTAGAATACTTAAACAATATCCTAATCTAATAAGAGATCATTAATACAAATATAAAACTTTCTATTGAACTAGGATACCAAATCCAAACTTATCCTATTCTAGTTAAAATTCTCCTAATACAAAAAATTTATGTAAAATAAATGAGATTAGGAAAATATCCACATTTAATGTTTTTATCACATGATGATAAATCACTCATGTGCAATGCATATGCCATGTGTGCCACGTCTAGAACCAACAATCTCCCCCTTTGGCATCTTATGATGAAAACATCTAAATGTTTCAAAAAAAATGCATGAGTACATGTAATGCAACTAAAATGAAATACAAAAACAAAGACTATAATGACAACCTGTAAAAAACAAAGAAACAACCAAATAACACAAGAAACATCCATACTTCTCCCCCTTGTTTTTTGAACAAGTGCCAAAGTACAAAAAAAATCAAAATGACAAACAAAACTCCCTCTGACTAAATGATCTCCTCTTTAAATTGTGCATAAATGTGAAAATAAAAACTTAAAAACCAAGAAACTAATTAAATCAAGTACCCCTGCAACTTAACAAACTCCCCCTCAAATCAATTTCACTGACCTGGAACTTTTGACACGTCAAAATACACTTAAGAGAATCAAACTGAGTTAGACATAAAGCACTGATCGTAAGTTGTACAAACCATAGCTGAAAACAATCGAAATTCATATAACAAAAATATCTAGACATCATATAGTCTTTTTATAACTAAGCATGCGTCAGAGCTGTGGATAAACATCAAACATCAAACATAAATCATTTTATCACTTAATCCAATTGAGTGATCAACTTGAGCATGTTTCTTGCACACATAAAAGTTAATCTCAATGTGAATTTTCTGAATGAATACAGTAGCTTTCACACATGTATAAAGGTAGCACTTTTCCATTTGAGTGGGTGACCTCAACATATTTCCAAGATACATTGAAGTTATTCTCAATGGATGGCTTTCACACATCATACACCGATAGCCCTCTCTGTATTTGACATGAAATTACCAGCAAAATTATACCAATAGAACAGCTTAAGCAGCTTTAAATATAAATAGAATAATGATGCTACAGATATAAACAACATAACTAAACACTATTATAATTCAAGTAATTAACAAGTGCCAATGTCCTTTCTTAGTTTTTCAAATCTCAGTGCATCTCAGTGCTTATATGAATAGGTCAACTATTTGATTCTCAGATGAAACATGCTCAGTATAGATAATCTTTGATTCAATAAGTTTCTAAACAACACTTTTTGTCATCACTTGTCTGACTGAAAATTTTCAAACACTTTTCATTTCATGTCACATGTTTAGAACAAACACAATCATCATTTGAAGAAACATTAAGTGCAGCAACTTTGCAGTGAGTTTTATGTTTCTTAACCCAACCTGTCGTGTCTTATGTGACTGTCTAAACTGATTTGCCTCTTTCTTTAAAAAATTTTGCAATTTATAGCACCTAGGTCTAATGTGACCTTAACACCACAAAAATAGCAAGTATGAACCAATTTTCTTACAATTTTTGGATTTGAAATGAAAGAACTCACTGGGGAAGCAAAATCAGTAATATCTTTAAAACTTGAGTTAGAAGTGTTACTGGAATTTGAAGCTTTAACAAACACTGTCTTTGTTGTTGAAGCACCATTCTTTTCATCGTATCCCAGACTATGTTTGATGGAGTTATCACGGCCTAAACTCAAAATTTGATCCAGCTTTGCTGAGCCTATCTTAAGTTGATTAATACACTTGTTTGCCTCATCCAATTCTGCAGTCTTGTTTGAGTCATCCAATTCTGTAGTAATTTTCTGGATACATTCTGTCTTGTCCGTCACAACATCTTTCAGTTTTATGATGTTTTTTCTGCAGATGTTATTTCACTCGTGAGTACTTCTTGTTCATTCTGAAGAGTTTTGATCCGCACTTTCTACATTTCCCACGTCTCATAGAGTGCATTATACGCCTCTTGAAGTTTTTCATAATGTTCAACATCTGACTCATCAATGTCTGATCTGTTATGTTAGACACAATATCTTTAAGTAAGTCAGACACAATTGTTTGCTCTTTATCTAAAATAGCCCATTGAATGTTAAATAATTTTTGGAGTCGTCTTCATCTGTTTCTGAGTCGTCATCACTCCATGTTACACACAAACTCTTTTTCTTCCAATAATTAAGACACTCAGATTGAATATGTCCAAATCCCTTGCATTTATAACATTGAATTTGACCTTTTTCTCTCAATCTTCTCTTGATTTTTCTTTGCAGACTCTTTAAGAAATTTTCTAACATTAAAGTTCTCTGGATTATTGTTCTTCATATTTTTCTTCATATATTTGACAAAATTCTTTGTCAAATGAGCGAGTTCATCATCAGAATCATTAAGATTTCTATCATTTTTTTCTCCTTTTTCTAAAGAAGTAACAAAGGCAATATTCTTTTCCCTCTTTCTTGACTTTAAACCCATCTCATATGCTTGAAGAGACCCAATCAACTCATCAACTCGCAACGATTTCACATTATTGCTTTCTTTCAATAGCTGTGACCTTAGGCTGAAATTTTTCTGGTAAAGATCTAAGTATCTTACCAACAATTTTAGCCTCAGTACATTCCTCACCAAGCATATAAGCAGAGTTAGTAGTTTTACAAAGTCTAGTATGAAAATCACTAATGGTTTCTTCTTCATGCATAACTAAGTTTTCAAATTTAGAAGTCAAAGTAAGCAACTTAGATTTTTTAACCCTTTGAGTACCTTCATTCTTTACTTCAAGGATATCTCAAGCTTCCTTTGCAATGGTCCACTTTGAAATTAATCTGAACTGTTGAAGGTTGACAACATTAAAAATAGCATTGATGCCTTTGAAATTCCATCCAGCTGATCGATATTTAGCTTCACTCCACTCATTCTGTGGTTTCTCAATCTGTTGCCCAACGTCATTGGTTTTTGTTGGGGGTGTCCAACCATGAACAATGCTCGTCCACACTCTTTCATCAATTGATTTGATGAAAGCTCTCATCTTGACTTTCCAATAAGCATAGTTTGCATCTTCAAGTAACGGTGGTTGAGTGACTGATCCTCCTGTCCGAAATCCTTCCATACCTGCAAAAAAATTTTGATTTACACTAGTATGTCAGTGTACCTACTCTGATACCAATTGTTAGTTTTTGCAATTATGGTAGTTACGAATAACATAACTGAAAATAGTAAAGTAAATCGGAATAGGATTTTTATGTGGTTTGGTTATAACCAACCTACATCCACGAGCAACAAGAGTTGCAATCCATTATATTGTATGTGTTTACACTCGACTTAAGACACTTTATAGTGGTAGACACCTGCTCACTCACTAACCTAATCTGTATAAACTTGATCAACCTCGATCACAACCATAGTCCTTCCCACACTCTTCTAATGCTTCTCTTTTTTTGTCACAACTATCTTAACTATACACAGTTAATAACAACTTAACACCTATAATTGGTACAGAAACATGTGATTGCTCAACTCTCTTAAGCTCACACGATCTATAACAATTAACCAAAGCCTAAAGTTTTACATAAGACATAAAAAACAAATAAAAGACGCACTCAAACTTGCTCTTGCTTGCTCTCTCTCAATTTGTCTTGAATGCGTTAAATACCCTCCTCTAAAAGCTATGAAGATAGCTTTATATAATATTTGATATCAATTGCAATCCTTATCATTATCCTGTAGAATCTCAATAAAACTCATAAGGAAAGTTTGGATAACAATCAAACATTATAGGAAGTGATAATATACTCTCCTAAGTAAACTAGAATACTTAAATAATATCCTAATCTAATAAGAGATAATTAATACAAATATAAAACTTCCTATTCAACTAGGATACCAAATCAAAACTTATTCCTATTCAACTAGGATACCAAGTCCAAAGTTATCCTATTCTAGTTAAAATTCTTCTAATACAAAAAATCTATATAAAATAAATGAGATTAGGAAAATATCCACATTAAATGTTTTTATCACATGATGACAAATTACTCATGTGCAATGCCATGCCATGTGTGCCACGTCTAGAACCAACAATGGTATTGTCAAATTCCATTATCAAATTGTCAAATACAATTATCATAGTCCCCGCAAGCCCAAAATAGCATACCAACAGGCAAATGCTACATGTATACACAAATAGAAGGTGAATTACACTTCCCACAAGAGATTGCAAATGGGTGATGCCAACAATGCAGTAAGATGCCGACATCTTAAGAATGGTGCAATAGAAATGGCTCTTCAAGTTTAACTTGTAATGATCAGGGTTCCAAGGAAATCAACCGCAAGCAAAGAAGATAGATCAAAATTTTAAGCCACATCTGACAACTTCAGCAAACATATCTACACACCAATCTTGTCTACCCAACAATAAGAAGGGCTAGTTATATACAGGTTGAAACAAACATAGAATTTGCAATTTTGAAGTAGAAAATCATCATCAATGTTTTTGCATGTGTTTGTTAAAAAATCTCAATGTCAATAATCGTAATTACCAACCCATTGTTTTGTTTGACAGAAATGATATATTTCTAAGACATCAATAGCATGAAACCATAGTTGAGGTACCAATGAAAATTATAATATGTGAAACTTTCAGGCCATAAGTCCAATAAACAGATCAAGGTAAGACAAAATGACAAGAAATTTGGACAAAAGAATCCCCAAAATTCCAAACAGAAAGTTAATCAAAACATAAACAACTCAAAGTATTCAAGCTTTGAAAACTAATTGAGCAATCCAGTATGAATGAAATATTATTTTAAGCATGAGAGAGGAATTATAATGCAAATATTCCTTTAATAAGCTTTTGGTATGCAAAGAACTTCAAAGTTTTTTGTAAGATGCCAACAGAGAAAATCAGAAACATAGCACATTATATCACATCAACTAAAGAAAAGTAATGAAGAATAAATCCAAATAAAAAGAAAATTGAATTTCATAAACAAGCAGGGTCTCTATCATTTTATACATAAGAATCTAAAGAAAACTGAATCAGCCCCAAGAAAGGAAGAAAGCCTATGAATGGTATGTTTTGATGCTTATATATAACTCTCTGTTTTCAGGATAGAGGTTACTATGCTCAAAGTTGGAACATAATCAAAGGAAGGTGATTAATCTGAAACAAAATCATATTCAGACTTTTAGAAAAGAATTATATAAAAGTCTTCAAAAGAAATCAAAATAGTTGGACCAATGTGGAATACTCAACAAAAATGCAATCATTGTCGCATCCAGCAGTATTAGGCTTAAACCATCTAAAACTTGACCACCAGAGTGTGTCTCTGTCTTCATGGCTTGTTAGAATAAGAGAAACCTGCCCATAAACCACAAACCAAATGGATTTTTACTAGGTTCTTCATAACTAGTCAATGTTCGAATATTATATATTAAACTTTAGACATTAAAGTGGGACTGAATATGCGGCATAAATTTGATTCATTTGACGAATATCTTTTGATAAGTGTCTATTTATATATCATTTTCATATTAATTCGTCCATGTTTCTTTGCTATATTCCTTGGTATTTTTATGTTTTTGTGTGGTTTTGATGTTTGTAGGAGTTTTGGAGCAACTTGCACAAAAATGGAGTAAAACCCTTCATTTTCACCTCTGCTAGTCAGTGATCTTCTCGGATTTAATTGTATTGATATACAATGAACCCGAGACATGTTATATACCGTTGGAAAGCTCTCGAAGTCTATTTTCTGGAGAAATTTACGGTTTATAAATCCATTCAGTGTACCAAAAGTTGTAATCAAAACAGTGTGAGATGTATAGAAATATAATTCCACAAGCCACTGTAGCATGTATAATACGGGGCACTGTAGCAAGTCACTGTAGCAGAGTATTTAAACACATTTTAGGGTTTTATTTTCATAACTTGAAGAGGGGAGAACGTGGTAGAGGCTGCAGCTCTGGAATTCTTTCATCTCTTGGAGTTCTTGAAGGAGAAAGGAAGCTTGGAAAGAGGAAGAACTACAATCCAAAGAGAATTACATCAAATTTGCTAAGTTTTTCCCTTCCCTTTCATTTTCTGGAATGTCTCCATGTTGTATTGTATTTACCACGTTCTTAAACATGTGTAACTGAATCTGAATTGGTTGAGGGTGATTTCAAAGCCCCTGATATGGTTTTTGTAAGTTGATTGTGCAAGAAGTTGTTATCCAATTCTCTAATTGAAGTTGCTTGTATTTTCCCATGTTTAATGCTTATGATTGCTTGCTGGATTGTATTTGGGTGGCCAACTGAATATAATCTGGATATTGTCTATTGCTAGACTAGAAATCTTGATCCGTAATTGTCTTGAATTTCTAATCCTTAGTAGCAAAATTGTGATCAGAGAATGCAATTGGAGAATACAACCTAAGTTAAATAATCCGAGCTTGTGTGTTTATTGCTTAGATCAACCTATCTTTCTTATCGTAATGCATCCATTGAATTAAATTTAGAGAGCTTGTTCTAGGTTGTTTAATGGATAGAGATTAAATAAAGAGCCTGTTTTATTTAACAACAAAGTAAGGAAAGATTGGGATAACAGAGCTTGTTGTTATCTACGGTTGATAATTTCAATGGTGTAATTGGATGACAATTCTATGATTAATTAGCAAATCCATATCTTGTGGCAGAGAAGGATCCCTTAACCAGGTTTCTCTCATTGAGTTTTCACTCAAATTAACTTTCTGTTTTGTTATTCTTTAATTGCATTAATATTTCATCTAGTTAATCAATCAACAAAACCCCCTCATTTAGTTTATTGTTGCTTTCGAATAACAAATTCAATTAGAATCAATCCTCGTGGGAACGATATCTTACTTATCACTTTATTACTTGTGCGACTAGTATACTTGCTAGTTTCGAACGCATCAAGTTTTTGGCGCCGTTGCCGGGATTGATTTTCTAATCGATTTGTTATTTTGTTTTCATTGTTGATTCATATTTTCTTTGTTTTTCTTTTCTGATTGTTTGTGTTTAGACGACATGGCAGTAAACTTCCATCAATTCAGTGGCGGAATTGAGCCCCAACTACCATGGAGAATAAATGAGGTAAGCCCTCCGAACATTGAACAACAACTTTCTGAGCTAACTTCTCTTGTGGAAAACATGGCTGTAGGACATATACAAAAATCGTATGAATGTGGGATATATTCTACGATGGAGCATCCAATCGACATGTATCCAACTTTACAAGAAGAATATATGGAACAAGCCAATGCCATGGGTGGATTTCCAGGACAAACGAGGCAATGGTATGATCCTTTCTCTAGCACTTACAATGCTGGATGGGAAGATCAACATAATTTCAGTTACTGGAATCATCAACCAATCACTCCAAATGTGATACCAAATCGGCCACAAGGTTTCAATCAACCTAGAGTGCAGCAACCATTTCAAATGCAACCACCACCAATGCCACATCCAGCACCACAACCAGCTTCACAAAACTCAGGTATGTCTCTCCAAGATATTGTTAATGCACTTGCCACTAACACAATGCAATTCCAGCAGGAAACTGGGGCAAGTATCCAAAACCTGGCAAATCAAATGGGACAATTGGCTACTAGCATGAGCAAATTCGAGGGCCAAGACTCAGAAAAATTATCTTCTCAAACGGTGATCAATCCAAGAGAGAATGCTTGTGCGATAACTTTGCGAAGTGGAGAGCAAATTCGAAATGGAGAGCAAATGGAAACTGGGGCAAGTATCCAAAACCTGACAAAGAAATCACAAACTGATGAAGGAGATGACACCACTTCCACCATGAACAACACATCATATTCTAAGGTCGATCTTGAAACTCAAATTCCTTCTTATGTTACTCCTCCACCATTTCCTAGCAGATTTGCAAAATCAAAGAAGGAGGAACAAGAACAAGAAATCCTGGAAAATTCTCACAAAATCGAGGTAAATATACCACTTCTGGATGCTATCGAGCAAGTACCTTGTTGTACAAAATTTCTCAAGGAGTTATGCACCAACAAGAGAAAGTTGAAGGGAAATGAGAAAGTAAGTGTGGGGGAAAATGTTTCAGCTGTATTGCAAAGAAAAATTTCTCTGAAATGCAAAGATCCAGGTACGTCCACCATCCCATACACCATTGGTAATACCAAGTTTGAAAGAGCTATGTTAGATTTAGAGCATCTATTAATGTCATGCCATATTCTATTTATGCTTCTTTAAATCTTGGACCTTTTGCGAAAACTGGTATTACTATTCAGTTTGCTGATCATTTTAATGCATATCCAAAAGAGTTGTGGAAGATGTGCTTGTGCAGGTGAATCAATTGGTTTTCCCAGCAAACTTCTATGTCCTTGAAATAGAGGATGAGACATCTCCTAATCCAACTCCGATTCTTTTAGGGAGACTATTCTCGAAAACTGTTAGAACCAAGATTGATGTTCATGATGGCACTCTCATCATAGAGTTTGATGGCAAAGTGATCCGTTTCAATAATTTCGAGTTAACTGGCAAGGATGGATTGGAAATGGCTATTAGTGAGCACATAGGGACAGAAAATTTCAAAGAACCAAGAAGGTTGATACAAGTGTCCGAAGAAATGGAGGAAGCTATGGCATGCTTAGATGAGACTATAGCTATAATCACAAACAAGTATGATGTTTCGTACATTGAATTGCCTTTATCTAATGAGAAACTTCTTCTTTCTGTGATGAAAGCCAATACCTTGGAGCTTAAGCTACTTCCAGATTATTTGAGGCATGTGTTTTTGGGTGAGAATGACTTTTTGCCAGTTATAATAGAAATGGGCCTTGCATCACTACAAGAAGAGAAACTCGTCCAAGTACTTAAAGATCACAAAATAACTATTGGGTGGACGATTGCTAACATCCAAGGCCCAGCCATATGCATGCAACAATTCTTGTTAGAAAAAGGATCCAAGCCCACTAGAGAAGCACAGCGGAGATTGGACCCTCCCATGATGGAACCAACGTCGGGCTGAGGACGTTAAACCAAGCGCTTATTGGGAGGCAACCCAATGTTTTTGAAAAATAAAAAAAAAAGAAGAAAAGAAAAATAAAATGAGGTAATAATGATCGATTTTTGTGTCTCGATGAGATTCCTTTCGTAGGCCATCAAATTGATCAGGTTTTATCTCTCTTTGCCATCTGTCTTATTTGTTTTTATATTTCTTTTACTTGTTTTTGACTTTTGTTTGCTATTGTGTTGTTATCTCTTTTATGTGTCTTTAGTTTCGTTTCTGCTCTTTTCTTTTCCTTCCTTTTGTTTAATTTGATTATTCTATACTTTGAGCTCATTTGTGCAACAGATTGAGGAAACACCGAAACAAGAATTGAAGCCATTGTTCGAAGGTTTGAAACGTGCATATCTGGGAGAAGAACAAACTCAATCGCATTATCGGTAATATCTCTCCATTTCTTCTCTTCAATGGATGCTGATATCTTTCTATCAAACCTTCGTAAATATTTCTCTTCACTTCCTCAAAATGCTGTGTTTAAAATTTATAAGTACGGATGACTAGACTTTGGGCATTGATGCTCCTAAATGTGCCTGCTGATATCCGATGGCTTATCGAAGCCCAGGTGAGATTGTCCAGTGAGCCGGACATTAATCTCGCAAAATACATGCCTGGTCTAGGAAAGAGCTACTACGCCAAGAGGCGAAGAGCGAAAAGGTTACAAGTATGTTATAAATGTGCTTGATGGAATTGTAACCAGACTTGTCGTTCATTAGGTTTTGCGTCCAGGAATAGAGAAGATAAACTTTCATTTATTAAGAATGGTTTGAGTAATGAGTCGCTGGATAATGTTTTGTTAACTCTCGAGTCACATTCTTGTGGACGTGTTCAGCGTGAATTGCTTAATCTAAGGACACAATTTCGTTTGTTTTTTCTTTTTTTTTTGATGAATTGCAGGTGTTAGTGTTAAGTAGTGAGTGAGTCGTAGAGTGTTTTATAGTCTAGGGAATCTGACTAAAAACGACCCTGTTTGCCAGTTTATAAGAAAACTGGATGGGAAGCAAATCCCCGATCATAGAAGGCGTTTCAGCCGTTACTGGACGTAAAACCAGAGGAAGATGTGAGCCACAATCACAACTACTTGTATATTTGAATGTGTGTTGTTGTTGTCGAATTTTATTTCTTTCTTGTTTCGTTTGATCTGATTATCAATGTTGTTTTTGTGTTGTTGTTGTTTGTTGATTTTTTTTGTTTTAATTTCAAGTTTTCTTTTTGACAAACCATATGACTACCCTATGGCATAGGTACACGTGGGAGACAAGTGTGGAGGTTTTGTCAACCTCCACCGAAAGTATATCTCTATTTTTCATGCTTCACGTGGGAGACAAGTGTGGGGGTTTTGTCAACCCCCGCCGAAAGTGTTTCTCCATTTTCCATGCTTCACGTGGGAGACAAGTATGTAGGTTTTGTCAAACCTCGCCGAAAGCATATCTCATTTTTTCAAATCTTGGGGCGATAAATCTGCATCGAGCAACCCCCACCGAAAGTATTTCCCCATGTGTCAAAATTTGAGAGTTTTACGTTTGTATATATACATTCTGCATATTCTCATATGTCATTCCATAACCTGTCTTGCGATTAAAAAGCATAATACCTAACGTGTCTTACACAAGATTAGAGCACTTGTAGAAATGGAGAAAACACCAATTCGGCGATTCCGCAATATATGCGTATTTTGCTGATCGCAATTTGGTAAAGATGGAGAGTTTACCACAGCAGCTCTTGATCTTGGTAGGACATTAGCTGCGAGGGGTATTAATTTGATTTATGGAGGGGGTAGTCTTGGGTTAATGGGGTGTGTGTCAACATCTGCATCCCTAGGAGGGAGCAAAGTTCTCGGCATTATCCCTAAACCATTAGCTGTACGAGATATCGTAGGCAACACAATTGGGGAAGAGTTACAGGTCTCTAGCATGCATGAGCGTATTGCACATATGTTTGTTAAGTCCGATGCATTTATAGCTTTGCCTGGTGGTTATGGTACATTAGAGGAGATATTTCAAATCATCTCTTGGGCACAGCTAAACATCCATCGAAAACCCATTGGTTTGTTAAATGTCAATAATTTTTTTGATGGTTTGTTGTCCTTTCTTGATCAATCTGTAGAAAAAAACTTCATCTCACCGTCAGCGAGGCAAATCCTGGTTACAGCTTCAATTGCAGGGGAGTTAATTGACAAACTACAAGAATTCGTCTATTCACCTGATCCAACAACTGCTCGCATAGATTGGTTTGGAGAAGGTAATAAAAGGCGTAGACTGGATTTAATGCTCCATCTGTAATCTCTATCTATTGGTTTGCCTCGTTTTTGTTTACTTTCTTTTTAGTGTGTTTGTTTGAGATTTTTCATATCATTTCTTTTGAGTTTTTTTTTTCAGGTTATTTCTTTCGCCCCAGGTAATATTTTCCAATCATGGCTTTTAGAGTGGTGGCTTTAAAAGTTCAATTCCTCTTGAAACGTATTCTGGATCTCTTCAATCCATAATGGCTGAATAAGGAGGCTAACTTCTAAACTTTTTAGACCCATTCTAACTGACTTGTTTTTGTTTGCTGGCTTGTTGGACTTTGTTATTTATGAGTAAGTTTAGTTTTGTGTAATTTAGAGTTGTTGTGTGTTTTTGTCTTTATCAGTTTCGATTCGAAAAAAAAACATTGTGGGAAAACCTGAGAATGGTAGAATATGGGATTTCTTTAACCCTTGAAACGCATTCTCTCTACATAAATCTGTAGTTTATTTATTTCATGTTGTTTGAAGTGTCTTGTTTCTTGTTTTGTTCTTTCATAATAAAGGTATATAGGCTGGAAACCTTAAGTCTGCGGGCTACTGGTCCTAAGGATTGTTGAAATATACAATCTTGACTCAGGTGTAACAAAGCCACGTACCTCTTCTCTTGCATTTTATGGGCCAATGATAAGGCAATGATTGAATTAAGAATAACTCTTGGAAAATGATAAATGATGCATGGATCTGTGTGCTTGAAATGTCTATTGGTTTTCGCTTTGCTTTTGATTCCTTGCGCAACATTGAGCACTGAGGTATTATCAATGAGTTATTTGTTCACTTAAAGAAAGTTTATGTAATTTAAATGCTTCTTCAGATTTCAATGAATTCTAGAACTTGTTTGATGGTCACTCGAGGCGAAATCCTAGACTGTGCAACATTGGGGAAATGAGTTAGGCCATCTTTGGACCGTTTGAGCCTTAATAGCCAACCTTGACTGAAATTGATCCCTAGTTACCCCTTTGAGCCTTTGTAAGCCTTTTTCTTTGTTAACTCACTAAAAGATTCCCTAACCTCAAATGAATTTGTTCCAAACAGTTTATCCCTTACCTATGAGCATGTAGATCATTCACAATTAAATTCTGAGCTATGTTCTGGTTTTGGGAAGTTAGATGAGGTTGGGATGTGTCATGAGCAATGCAAGTGAGTTCTATTATGTTTGTAAAAAAAAAAAAGAAAAAAAAGCCAATCTGTACTTATCGTCCACGTAGTTACACATTGAGGACAATGTGTTGTTTTAAGTGTGGGGGAGGCGAAGTGTAAAAAAAAAGAAAAAAGAAAAAAAGAAAAAAAAGAACAAAATAGAGATAGAGATCATACCCTTAAGTGTTCTAAAAAGAATGAACATAAAGTGTGGGGGTGTAGTTTTTTTATTTTCTGCAACAACAAAGATTGAGTGTTCTAAATAAGTTTGGGGGAGGAACTGGTGAATTAAAATAAAGTTGTGTTATAGGGTTGAGCTCTACATAATCTTGAATGATTTATGTGTTTGTGGGTGATTTGAGCCAAATTATTATCCTTGATCATACCTCACCCAAGCCAAACGTTACAAGCTTAATAAAGTCCTACTTGATCCTTGGTGTTGTGCATGTCTACATTAGTGGAGATTGACTTGAAAAGCAGGCCTATGGAGTACATTTATACACACATCTTCAATATTAAATATGATTCATTTTTATGCATAAACTCATCCGGGTTACAAGTGATTAGGTGCGAATGGCTCTACACACACACACTTGAGGAATTGAAGTGAAGCGAAACTAATCTTTGAGATAAAATTCTTGATCAAGTGCATTATTTTGAAGTTTTCCTTGGGTTATAATTAAGTACAATCTTTGAGGCCTATTTACAAGATGAAGCATTTGTGTGTCTTAATTTTTTGTTGATTCTGTTTCGGTTTAGTTTTATTTCATATTGTCGTAGTTGCTCGAGGACTAGCAAAGTCTAAGTGTGGGGGAATTTGATAGGTGTCTATTTATGTATTACTTTTATATCAATTCGTCCATTTTTCTTTGCTATATTCCTTGGTATTTTTATGTTTTTGTGTGGTTTTGATGTTTGTAGGAGTTTTGGAACAACTTGCACAAAAATGGAGTAAAACCCTTCATTTTCACCTCTGCTAGTCAGTGATCTTCTCGGATTTATTTGTATTGATATACAATGAACCTGATGACATGTTATATACCGTTGGAAAGCTCTCGAAGTCTATTTTCTGGAGAAATTTACGGTTTATAAATCCATTCAGTGTACCAAAAGTTGTAATCAAACAGTGTGAGATGTATAGAAATATAATTCCACAACTCACTGTAGCATGTATAATACGGGGCACTGTAGCAATTCACTGTAGCAGAGTATTTAAACACATTTTAGGGTTTTATTTTGATAACTTGAAGAGGGGAGAAGGTGGTGGAGGCTGAAGCTCTGGAATTCTTTCATCTCTTGGAGTTCTTGAAGGAGAAAGGAAGCTTGGAAAGAGGAAAAACTACAATCCAAAGATAATTACATCAAATTTGCTAAGTTTTTTCCTTCCCTTTCATTTTCTGGGATGTCTCCATGTTGTATTGTATTTACCACGTTCTTAAACATGTGTAACTGAATCTGAATTGTTTGAGGGTGATTTCTAAGCCCCTGATATGGTTTTTGTAAGTTGATTGTGCAAGAAGTTGTTATCCAATTCTCTAATTGAAGTTGCTTGTATTTTCCTATATCTAATGCTTATGATTTGCTTGCTGGATTGTATTTCGAATGGCCAACTGAATATAATCTGGTTGTTGTCTATTGCTAGACTAGAAATCTTGATCCGTAATTGTCTTGAATTTCTAATCTTTAGTAGCAAAATTGTGATCAGAGATTGCAATTGGAGAATACAACCTAAGTTAAATAATCCGAGCTTGTGTGTTTAGTGCTTAGATCAACCTATCTTTCTTATCGTAATGCATCCATTGAATTAAATTTAGAGAGCTTGTTCTAGGTTGTTTAATGGATAGAGATTAAATAAAGAGCCTGTTTTATTTAACAACAAAGTAAGGAAAGATTGGGATAACAGAGCTTATTGTTATCTACGGTTGATAATTTCAATGGGTGTAATTGGATGATAATTCTACAATTAATTCGCAAATCCAGAAAAAAAAAAATCTTGTGGTAGCGAAGGATCCTTAACCAGTTTCTCTCATTGATTTTTCAATCTGTTTAAATTTTGCATTTGTTTATTATCTTTACTTGCATTAATATTTCATCTAGTAATCATCAACAAACCCCCTCATTTAGTTTATTGTTGCTTTCGAACAACAAATTCAATTAGAATCAATCCTCGTGGGAACGATATCTTACTCATCACTTTATTACTTGTGCGACTAGTATACTTGCTAGTTTCGAATGCATCACTGGATAATGTTTTGTTAACTCTCGAGTCACATTCTTGTGGACTTGCTCAGTGTTAATTGCTTAATTTATGGACACAATTTCGTGATTAATTGCAGTGTTATAGTCTAGGGAAACTGACAAAAAATGACCATGTTTGCCAGTTTATAAGAAAACTGGATGGGAAGCAAATCCCCGACTCATAGAAGGCGTTTCAGCCGTTACTAGACGTAAAACCAGAGGAAGATGTGAGGCACAATCACAACTACTTGTATATTTGAATGCGTGTTGTTGTTGTCGAATTTTATTTTTTTTCTTGTTTCGTTTGATCTGATTATCAATGTTGTTTTTGTGTTGTTGTTGTTTGTTGATTTTGTTTGTTTTAATTTCAATTTTTCTTTTTGACAAACCATATGACTACCCCATGACATAGCACATGTGGGAGGACCAGTGTGGGGAGTTTTTGTCACCTCTGCCGAAAGTTTGTAATTGTCTAATTTTATATCATTTTCATATCAATTCGTCCATGTTTCTTTGCTATATTCCTTGGTATTTTTATGTTTTTGTGGTGTTTTGATGTTTGTAGGAGTTTTGGAGCAACTTGCACAAAAATGGAGTAAAACCCTTCATTTTCACCTCTACTAGTCAACCATATTCTCGGATTTAATTGTATTGATATACAATGAACCCGATGACATATTATATACCGTTGGAAAGCTCTCGAAGTCTATTTTCTGGAGAAATTTACGTTTATAAATCCATTCAGTGTACCAAAAGTTGTAATCAAAACAGTGTGAGAAGTATAGAAATGTAATTCCACAAATCACTGTAGCATTTATAATACGGGACACTGTAGCAGGTTACTGTAGCAGAGTATTTAAACACATTTTAGGGTTTTATTTTCATATCTTGAAGAGGGAAAAACGTGGGAGGAGGCTGCATTTCTGGATTTCTCTCATCCCTTGGAGTTCTTGAAGGAGAAAGAAGATTTTGAAAGAGGAGGAACTACCATTCCAAGAAGATTCATCTACAAAGAAGATTTTCAAAGAATTTACTAAGTTCTTTCTTTCCTTTTCAATTCTGGAATTTCTCTGTATTGTATTTGTTTTTCTGATTGAATATGTGTAACTAAATTTGAATTGGTTGAGGGTGATTTCAAAGCCCTTGATATGGATTTTGTGAGTTGATTGTGTAAGAAATTGTTATGCAATTCTCTAATTGAAGTTGCTTGTATTTTCCCATATCTAATGCTTATGATTGCTTACTGATTGTATTTGGATGTCCAACTGAATATAATCTGTTGTTGTCTATTGCTAGATTAGAAATCTTGATCCGTAATTGTCATGAATTTCCAATCATTAGTAGCAAAATTGTGATCAGAGATTGCAATTGGAAAATACAACCTAGGTTAAATAATCCGAGCTTGTATGTTTATTGCTTAGATCAACCTGTCTTTCTTTTTATAATGCATCCATTGAATTAAATTTATAGAGCTTGTTCTGGGTTGTTTAATGGATAGAGATTAAGTAAAGAGCCTATTTTATTTAACAACAAAGTAAGGAAAGATTGGGATAACAGAGCTTGTTGTTATCTACGGTTGATAACTTCAATGCTGTAATTGGATAACAGGTTTCTCTCACTGATTTTTCATTGAAATTAACTTTCTGTTTTGTTATTCTTTACTTGCATTAATATTTCATCTAGTTAATCAATCAACAAAACCCCCCTCATTTAGTTTATTGTTGCTTTCGAATAACAAATTCAATTAGAATCAATCCTCGTGGAAACGATAACTTACTCATCACTTTATTACTTGTGCGACTAGTATACTTGCTAGTTTCGAACGCATCAAGTTTTTGGCGCCGTTGCCGGGGATTGATTTTCTAATCAATTTTTTATTCTGTTTTTAGTACTGATTCTTGATTGTTATTTCCTGATTGTTTGTGTTTAGGCTTTTATGTCTGAGGGAGAAGCGGATCAACTACTTAAGAGAATTAAGGAGTTTCTTCAATCCTCGAATTTAAGGCTAAATCGGTCAATTTCAACTCCACCTCCAGAATTTGACCTTGCACGACATACTTCCCTCCCATCTTCTTGCAGTTTAATCAAATCTGAATCGGAAGCAATGGCGATGGAAAACGATTAGACTCTTAAGGAGTTAGCGGCTCCAATTATTGATCAACAACCGCTATGCATAAGCACCAATTCTGAGATAGATTTTGAACGTAAATCTGGACTGATTCATCTCTTGCCTACATTTCATGGTTTTGCAGGAGAGGATCCGAACAAACACCTCAAAGAATTTCATGTGGTATGCTCAAGTATGAAGCCAACCGGCATTTCTGAAGAGTAAATTAAATTGAGAGCTTTCACATTCTCATTAGCAGATTCGGCAAAAGATTGGCTATACTATCTACTACCAGGTACCATTACCACTTGGAATGAGATGAGTAAACTCTTTTTGGAGAAATACTTTCCAGCCTCGAAAGTTACAAATATTAGAAAAGATATTAGTGGCATTCGACAACATAATGGAGAATCACTTCATGAATCTTGGGAGAGATTTAAAAGGTTATGTGCTAGCTGTCCAAACCACCAAATTAGTGATGGACTCCTAATTCAATATTTCTATGAGGGTCTCTTACCAATGAAAAGGAGTATCATTGATGCTGCTAGTGGTGGAGCACTAGTTAATAAAACACTGAACGTTGCAAGACGTTTGATTAGTGACATGGCAGCGAACTCCCAACAATTCAGCAGTCAATTTGAGCCACAACTATCAAAAAGAGTAAATGAGGTAAGTACTTCAAACATTGAACAACAACTTTGTGAACTTACCTCTCTTGTATAAAAAATGGCTGTAGGACATATGCAGCAATCTTATGCATGTGGAGTATGTTCTGCCATGGACCATCCAACCGACATGTGTCCAACTTTGCAAGAAGGAGATACAGAACAAGCCAATGCCATGGGTGGATTTCCATGACAACCAAGGCAAAGGTATGACCCTTTCTCCAATACTTACAATGCTGGATGGAGAGATCACCCTAATTTAAGATATGGGAATCATCAACCAATTGCCCCAAATGCCATTCCAAATCGACCAACATGTTTCAATCAACCAAGGGTGCAGCAACCATTTCAAGCACAACCACAACCAGCACCACAAACAGCTCCACAAAATTCAAGTATGTCTCTCCAGGATATTGTTAAAGCACTTGCCACTAACACAATGCAATTTCAGCAGGAAACTAGGGCAAGTATCCAAAACCTGGAAAATCAAATGGGACAATTGGCCACTACCATGAGCAAATTTGAGAGTCAAAGCTCAGGAAAATTACCTTCTCAGCCGGTGATCAATCCAAGAGAGAATGCTAGTGCTGTAACTTTGAGAAGTGGGAAGCAATTAGAGATTCCACCAAAGAAATCACAAACTGATGAAGGGGATGACACCACTCCCACCACGAATAAAACATCATCTTCTAAGGTAAATCCTAAAACCCATATTCTTTCATATGTTATTCCTCCACCTTTTCCTAGCAGATTTGCAAAATCAAGGAAGGAGGAACAAGAACAAGAAATCCTAGAAACTTTTCGCAAGATCGAGGTAAACATACCACTTCTGGATGCTATCAAGCAAGTGCCTCGTTATGCAAAATTTCTCAAAGAGTTATGCACCAACAAGAGGAAGTTGAAAGGAAATGAGAAGGTAAGTGTGGGGGAAAATGTTTCAGCTGTATTGCAAAGAAAAATTCCTCCGAAATGCAAAGATCCAGGTACGTTCACCATTCCATGCACCATTGGTAATACCAAGTTTGAAAGAGCTATGTTAGATTTAGGAGCATCTATTAATGTCATGCCATATTCTATTTATGCTTCTTTGAATCTTGGACCCCTTGCGGAAACTGGTATTGTAATTCAACTTGCTGATCGTTCTAATGCATATCCCAAAGGACAGGTAAATCAATTGGTTTTTCCAGCAGACTTCTATGTTCTGGAAATGGAGGATGAGACATCTCCCAATCCAACACCGATTCTTTTGGGGAGGCCATTCTTGAAAACTGCCCGAACGAAGATTGATGTTCATGATGGCACTCTCACCATGAAGTTTGATGGCGAGGTGATTTGTTTCAATATTTTTGAGGCAATGAGGTACCCTAGTGACTTGCATTCTGTTTTGGCAGTTGATGTTATTGATTCTTTAGCATAACAACTTTTTGAGTTAACTCGCAAGGATGCATTGGAAGTAGCCATTAGTGAGCACATTGGGGCAGAAAAATTCAGAGAATCGAGGAAGTTGATACAAGTGTCTAAAGAAGTGGAGGAAGCTGTGGCAAGCTTGGATGAGACTATAGCTATCACCACAAATAGGTATGATGTTTCGTACATTAAATTGCCTTTATCTAATGAGAAATTTATTCCTTCTGTGATGAAAGCACCTGCCTTGGAGCTTAAGCCTCTTCCAGATCATATGAAGCATGTATTCCTGGGTGAGAAAGATACTTTGCCAGTCATAATAGCAAAGGGTCTTGCACCATTACAAGAAGAGAAACTCATCCGAGTGCTTCGAGATCACAAAATAGTCATTGGGTGGACAATTGCTGACATCAAAGGTATTAGCCCAGCCATATGCATTCACCGTATCTTATTAGAAGAAGGATCCAAGCCCACTCGAGAAGCACAGCGGAGGTTGAATCCTCCAATGATGGAAGTTGTCAAGAAAGAAATCCTGAAATTGTTAGATGTGGGTGTGATTTATCCATTTCGGACAGCAAGTGGGTGAGTCCAGTCCAAGTTGTTCCGAAGAAATCTGGTGTTACGGTGGTTAAGAATGACAATAATGAGCTAGTTCCCGCTCGTATCCAAACAGGGTGGCGAGTTTGTATTGATTATCGAAAGCTCAATTCTACAACTCGCAAGGATCACTTTCCTTTGCCATTCATTGATCAAATGCTGGAGAGATTAGCAGGTCATTCTCAATATTGTTTTCTTGATGGCTATTCAGGATATAATCAGATTGTCATTGCCCCAGAGGATCAAGAGAAAACTACATTCACATGCCCATTCGGTACATTTGCCTATCGACTCATGCCATTCGGTCTTTGCAATGCCCCTGCCACTTTCCAAAGGTGTATGGTAAGTATTTTCTCTGATTATGTTGAGAACATCATTGAGGTATTTATGGATGACTTTAGTGTTTTTTGTGATTCTTTTGATAAATGCCTTGACAACCTTACCCTTATACTTCAAAGATGTATAGAAACTAACCTTGTTCTGAATTGGGAGAAATGTCATTTTATGGTAGATCAGGGTATATTTTTGGGACATGTTATTTCTGCTAAGGGTATAGAGGTGGATAAATCCAAGATAGATCTTATATGTTCCTTACCACCTCCCACACGTGTGCGGGATATTCGTTCATTTCTTGGTCATGCAGGTTTTTATCGTAGATTCATCAAAGATTTCTCGAAGATAGCATTGCCCCTATGCAGATTATTACGGAATGATGTGGCCTTTGAATTTGATGAGAAATGCAAGGAGGCATTTGAGAAATTGAAGGAACTCTTGACTTCAGCTCCAGTAATCCAATCTCCGAATTGGGATCATCCATTCGAGATCATGTGCGATGCAAGTGACTATGCTGTGGGTGCCGTTTTGGGTGAACGAATTGGCAACATTCCACATGCCATTTACTACGCATCCCAGACTTTAAATGATGCTCAACTTAATTATTCTACCACTGAGGAAGAGCTGCTAGCGGTTATTTTTGCTTTAGAAAAGTTTCGATCCTATTTGATTGGTACTAAAGTAACCATTTATTCTGATCATGCAGCTTTGAGGTACTTGCTCACAAAGAAAGATGCTAAACCAAGGCTTATCAGGTGGATACTCCTTTTACAGGAGTTTGACTTGGAAATCAAAGACAAGAAGGGAAGTGAAAACTTAGTTGCAGACCGTCTCAGTCGCATTGTCCATGATAAGAATGCACTGCCATTACAAGAAAGTTTTCCAGATGAACAATTGTTGTCTCTAAATGTAGTAGCCCCTTGGTATGCAGATATTGTCAACTACTTAGTTACCAAAAGCTACCACATGACTTGACTCGAGCTCAAAGAGACAAGATCAAGAACATTGCCAAGTATTACATATGG
>SNVD02003283.1:0-17691 GCA_013180625.2 Boswellia sacra
AAAACTTTCTTGTAATGGCAGTGCATTCTTATCATGGACCATGCGACTGAGATGGTCTGCAACTAAGTTTTCACTTCCCTTCTTGTCTTTGATCTCCAAGTCAAATTCCTGTAAAAGGAGTATCCACCTGATAAGCCTTGGTTTTGCATCTTTCTTTGTGAGCAAGTACCTCAAAGCTGCATGATCAGAATAAACTGTTACTTTAGTACCAATCAAATAAGATCGAAATTTTTCTAAAGCAAAAATAACCGCTAGCAGCTCTTTCTCAGTGGTAGAATAATTAAGTTGAGCATCATTTAAAGTCTGAGATGCATAGTAAATGGCATGTGGAATTTTGCCAATTCTTTGACCCAAAACAGCACCCACAGCGTAGTCACTTGCATCGCACATGATCTCGAATGGATTATTCCAATTCGGAGATTGGATTACTGGAGCCGAAGTCAAGAGTTCCTTCAGTTTCTCAAATGCCTCTTTGCATTTCTCATCAAATTCAAAGGCCACATCATTCTGTATAAAATTAATTACATTATTATTCTTTTAATAAATCTGCATAGGGGCAATGCTATCTTCGAGAAATCTTTGATGAATCTACGATAAAAAACTGCATGACCAAGAAACTAACGAATATCCCGCACACTTGTGGGAGGTGGTAAGGAACATATAAGATCTCTCTTGGATTTATCAACCTCTATACCCTTAGCAGAAATAACATGTCCCAAAACTATACCTTGATCTACCATAAAATGACATTTCTCCCAAGTCAGAACAAGGTTAGTTTCTATACATCTTTGAAGTATAAGGGTAAGGTTGTCAAGGCATTTATCAAAAGAATCACCAAAAATATTAAAGTCATCCATAAATACTTTAATGATGTTCTCAACATAATCAGAGAAAATACTTACCATACATGATAAGTGTCTATTTATATATCATTTTCATCTCAATTCGTCCATGTTTCTTTGCTATATTCCTTGGTATGTTTATGTTTTTGTGTGTTTTTGATGTTTGTAGGAGTTTTGGAGCAACTTGCACAAAAATGGAGTTAAACCCTTCATTTTCACCTCTGCTAGTCAACCATCTTCTCGGATTTAATTGTATTGATATACAATGAACCCGATGACATATCATATACCGTTGAAAAGCTCTCGAAGTCTACTTTTTGGAGAAATTTACGGTTTATGAATCCATTCATTGTACCGAAAGTTGTAATCAAAACAGTGTGAGAAGTGTAGAATGTAATTCCACACATCACTGTAGCATGTTACGTAGCAAGTATTTAAACACATTTTAGGGTTTTATTTTCATAACTTGAAGAGGGGAAAACGTGGGAGGAGGCTGCATCATTGGATTTCTCCCATCTCTTGGAGTTCTTGAAGGAGATTGAAGGCTTGGAAAGAGGAAGAACTACAAATCCTAATAGATTTCATCAAATTTGCTAAGTTTCCCTTTCCCTCTCATTTTCTGGAATGTCTCCCTATTGTATTGTATTTGTATTCTGTCTGAATATGTGTAACTAAATCTGAATTGGTTGAGGGTGATTTCAAAGCCTTTGATATGGCTTTTGTGAATTGATTGTGCAAGGAATTGTTATCCAATTCTCTAATTGAAGTTGCTTGTATTTTCCCAATTTTAATGCTTATGATTGCTTGCTAGATTGTATTTGGGTGGCCAACTGAATATAATCTGGATATTGTCTATTGCTAGACTAGAGATCTTGATCCGTAATTGTCTTGAATTTCTAATCATTAGTAGCAAATTTGTGATCAGAGATTGCAATTGGAGAATATAACCTAAGTTAAATAATCCGAGCTTGTGTGTTTATTGCTTAGATCAACCTATCTTTCTTATCATAATGCATCCATTGAATTAAACTCAGAGAGCTTGTTTTAGGTTGTTTAATGGATAGAGATTAAATAAAGAGCTTGTTTTATTTAACAACAAAGTAATGAAAGATTGGGATAACAGAGCTTGTTGTTATCTACGATTGATAATTTCAATGGTATAATTGGATGACAATTCTACGATTAATTCGCAAATCCATATCTTGTGGTAGAGAAGGATCCCTTAACCAGTTTCTCTCATTGATTTTTCATTCGAATTAACTTTCTGTTTTGTTATTCTTTGTTTGCATTATTATTTCACTTAGTTAATCAATCAACAAAACCCCCCATTTGTTATGTTGTGGCTGTAAAATAACAAATTCAATTAGAATCAATCATCGTGGGAACGATATTGATGCGTTCGAAACTAGCAAGTATACTAGTCGCACAAGTAATAAAGTGATGAGTAAGATATCGTTCGCACGAGGATTGATTCTAATTGAATTTGTTATTTTATAGCCACAACAGAACAAATGGGGGGTTTTGTTGATTGATTAACTAAGTGAAATAATAATGCAAACGAAGAATAGCAAAACAGAAAGTTAATTCGAATGAAAAATCAATGAGAGAAACCTGGTTAAGGGATCCTTCTCTACCACAAGATATGGATTTGCGAATTAATCGTAGAATTGTCATCCAATTACAGCATTGAAGTTATCAACCGTAAATAACAACAAGCTCTGTTATCCCAATCTTTCCTTACTTTGTTGTTAAATAAAATAGGCTCTTTACTTAATCTCTATCCATTAAACAACCTAGAACAGCTCTCTAAATTTAATTCAATGGATGCATTATGAAAAGAAAGACAGGTTGATCTAAGCAATAAACACACAAGTCGGATTATTTAACTTAGGTTGTATTCTCCAATTGCAATCTCTGATCACAATTTTGCTACTAATGATTAGAAATTCAAGACAATTACGGATCAAGATTTCTAGTCTAGCAATAGACAATACTCCAGATTATATTCAGTTGGCCACCCAAATACAATCCAGCAAGCAATCATAAGCATTAAACATGGGAAAATACAAGCAACTTCAAATAGAGAATTGGATAACAATTCCTTGCACAATCAATTCACAAAAACCATATCAAGGGCTTTGAAATCACCCTCACCCAATTCAGATTTAGTTACACATATTCAGATAGAATACAAATACAATACAATATGGAGACATTCCAGAAAATGAAAGGGAAAGGGAAAACTTAGCAAATTTGATGAAAATCTCTCAAGATTGTAGTTCTTCCTCTTTTCAAGCCTTCAATCTCCTTCAAGAACTCCAAGAGATGAGAGAAATCCAAAGATGCAGCCTCCTCCACGTTCTTCCCTCTTCAAGTTATGAAATAAAACCCTAAAATGTGTTTAAATACTCTGCTACAGTAACGTGCTACAGTGTCCCGTATTATACATGCTACAGTGATGTGTGGAATTACAATTTCTACACTTCTTACACTGTTTTGATTACAACTTTTGGTACACTGAATGGATTCATAAACCGTAAATTTCTCCAAAAAGTAGACTTCGAGAGCTTTTCAACGGTATATGATATGTCATCGGTTCATTGTATATCAATACAATTAAATCCGAGAAGATGGTTGACTAGCAGAGGTGAAAATGAAGGGTTTTACTCCATTTTTGTGCAAGTTGCTCCAAAACTCCTACAAACATCATAACCACACAAAAACATAAAAATACCAAGAAATGTAGCAAAGAAACATGGACGAATTGATATGAAAATGATATATAAATAGACACTTATCAAATTCCCCCACACTTAGACTTTGCTAGTCCTCGAGCAACTACGACAATGTGAAATAAAATTAAACCGAAACAGAATAAACAAAAAATTAAAACACACAAATGCTTCATCTTGCAAATAGGCCTCAAAGATTGTACTTAATTATAACCCAAGGAAAACTTCAAAATAATGCACTTGATCAAGAATTTTGATAGGTGTCTATTTATGTATTACTTTTATATCAATTCGTCCATGTTTCTTTGCTATATTCCGTGGTATTTTTATGTTTTTGTGTGTTTTGATGTTTGTAGGAGTTTTGGAGCAACTTGCGCAAAACTGGAGTAAAACCCTTCATTTTCACCTCTGTTAGTCAGTGATCTTCTCAGATTTAATTGTACTGATATACAATGAACCCGACGACATATTATATACCGTTGGAAAGCTCTCGAAGTCTATTTTCTGGAGAAATTTACGGTTTATAAATCCATTCAGTGTACCAAAAGTTGTAATCAAAACAGTGTGAGGTGTATAGAAATATAATTCCACAAGCACTGTAGCATGTATATACGGGGCACTGTAGCAAGTCACTGTAGCAGAGTATTTAAACACATTTTAGGGTTTTATTTTCATAACTTGAAGAGGGGAGAACGTGGTGGAGGCTTAAGCTCTGGAATTCTTTCATCTCTTGGAGTTCTTGAAGGAGAACGGAAGCTTGGAAAGAGGAAGAACTACAATCCAAAGAGAATTACATCAAATTTGCTAAGTTTTTCCCTTCCCTTTTATTTTCTGGAATGTCTCCATGTTGTATTGTATTTACCACGTTCTTAAACATGTGTAACTGAATCTGAATTGGTTGAGGGTGATTTCAAAGCCCCTGATATGGTTTTTGTAAGTTGATTGTGTAAGGAATTGTTATCCAATTCTCTAATTAAGTTGCTTGTATTCTCCCATATTTAATGCTTATGATTGCTTGCTGATTGTATTTGAGTGGCCAACTGAATATAATCTAGTTGTTGTCTATTGCTAGATTAGAAATCTTGATCCGTAATTGTCATGAATTTCCAATCATTAGTAGCAAAATTGTGATCAGAGATTGCAATTGGAAAATACAACCTAGGTTAAATAATCCGAACTTGTGTGATTATTGCTTAAATCAACCTATCTTTCTCATCGTAATGCTTCCATTGAATTAAACTCAGAGAGCTTGTTCTATGTTGTTTAATGGATAGAGATTAAATAAAGAGCTTGTTTTATTTAACAACAAAGTAAGGAAAGTTGGGGTAATAGAGCTTGTTATTATCTACGGTTGATAACTTCAATGCTGTAATTAGATGACAATTCTACAATTAATTCGCAAATCCATATCTTGTGGTAAAGAAGGATCCCTTAACCAGCTTTCTCTCATTGATTTTTCATTCGAATTAACTTTCTGTTTTGTTATTCTTCGTTTGCATTATTATTTCACTTAGTTAATCAATCAACAAAACCCCCCATTTACTCTGTTTTTGCTTTCGAATAACAAATTTAATTAGAATCAATCCTCGTGGGAACGATATATTACTCATCACTTTATTACTTGTGCGACTAGTATACTTGCTAGTTTCGAACGCATCAAGTTTTTGGCGCCGTTGCCGGGGATTGAATTTCTAATCGATTTGTTATTTTGTTTTCATTGTTGATTCATATTTTTTTTTGTTTTTCTTTTCTGATTGTTTGTGTTTAGGTGACATGGTAGTAAACTTTCAACAATTTAGTAGCCGATTTGAGCCACAACTACATTGGACAGTACATGAGGTAAAGCACTCCGAACATTGAACCACATACTTTCTGAGCTAACCTCTTCTGTAGAAAACATGGCTGTAGGAGATATACAAAAATCTTATGAATGTGGGATATATTCTACGATGGAGCATCCAATCGACATGTATCCAACTTTACAAGAAGAATATATGGAACAAGCCCAAGCCATGGGTGGATTTCCAGGACAAACGAGGCAATGGTATGATCCTTTCTCTAGCACTTATAAATTGCTGGATGGGAAGATCACCCGTAATTCGTCAGTTACTGGAATCTCAACCAATCATCCAAATGCCATACCAAATCAGCCACAGGTTTTAATCAACTTAAGTGGCAGCAACCATTTCAAATGCAACCACCCCAATGCCACAACCAGCACCCACAAGAACCACTTTAGAAACTCAGGTATGTCACTCCAGGATATTGTTTAATGTAATGCCACTTGCCACTAACACAATGCAATTCCAGCAGGAAACTGGGCAAGTATCAAAAACCTGGCAAATCAAATGGGACAATTGGCCACTAATACGATCTAGCTTAGCAAATTCGAGGGCCAAAGGCTTCAGAATAATTATCTTGTCAAACGGTGATCAATCCAAGAGAGAATCTTGTGTGATAACTTTGCAAAATGGAGAGCAATTAGATGTCCTGCCAAAGAAATCACAAACTGATGAAGGAATGACACCACTTCCACCATGAACAAAACACTGACTTCTCAGGTAAATCCTATAACTCCCATTCCTTCATATGTTTCTCCTCCACTTTTTCCTAGTAAATTTGCAAAATCGAAGGAGGAACAAGAACAAGAAATCCTGGAAACTTCTCACAAAATCGAGGTAAATATACCACTTCTGGATGCTATCGAGCAAGTACCTCATTATACAAAATGTCTCAAGGAGTTATGCACAGCAAAAGAAAGTTAAAAAGAAATGAGAAAGTAAGTGTGGGGGAAGATGTTTCAGCTGTATTGCAAAGGAAAATTCTTCCAAAGTGCAAAGATCTAGGTACGTTCACCATGCCATGCACCATTGTTAAAACCAAGTTTGAAAGAGTTATGTTAGATTTAGAAGTATCTATTAACATCATGCCGTATTCTATTTATGCTTCTTTAAATCTTGACCTTTTGCGGAATTGGTATTACCAATTCATTGCTGATCGTTTTTATGCATATACCAAATAGTTGTGAAATGTGCTTGGCAGGTGATCAATTGCTTTTCCCAGTAACTTTTGTGTTCTTAAATAGAGGATGATACATCTTCCTAATCCATTCACCGATTCATATAGGGAACCATTCTCGAAAACTGCTAGAACCAAGATTGATGCTCATGATGGCACTCTCACCATAGTGTTTGATGGCAAGGTGATCTGTTTCAATATTTTTGAGGCAATGAGGTACCCTAGTGACTTATACTCTATTTTTGTAGTTGACGTTACTGATTCTTTGTCACAACAATGTTTTGAGTTAACTCGCAAGAATGGATTGGATATAGCTATTAATGAGCACATAGGGACAGAAATCTCTAAGGAGTCAGAAATTTTGATACAAGTGTCCAAAGAAATGGAGGAAGTTGTGGCAAGCTTAGATGAGACCATCGCAATAACCACATATAGGTATGATGTTTCGTACATTCAATTTCCTTTATCTAATGAGAGAATTCTTCATTCTGTGATGTCAGCCCCTGCCTTGGAGCTTAAGCTTCTTCCAGATCATTTGAGGCATGGATTCTTTAGTGAGAATGATCATTTGCCAATTATAATAGAAATGGGCCTTGCACGAATACAAGAAGAGAAACTCGTCCGAATACTTACAAACCACAAAACAGCTATTGGGTAGACGATTGCTAACATCCAAGGCCCAGCCATATGCATGCACCAATTCTTGTTGGAAAAAGGATCCAAGCCTACTAGAGAAGCACAGCGGAGATTGGACCCTGCATGATGGAACCAACTCGGGCTGAGGACGTTAAACCAAGCGCTTATTGGGAGGCAACCCAATATTTTTTGAAAAAAAAAAAGAAAAGAAAAATAAAATAAGGAATAATGATCAATTTTTTTGTGTCTCGAGGAGATTCCTTTCGTAGACCATCAAATTGACCAGGTTTTATCTCTCTTTGCCATCTGTCTTATTTGTTTTTATATTTTTTTTACTTGCTTTTGACTTTTGTTTGCTATCGTGTTGTTATCTTTTTTATGTGTCTTTAGTTTCGTTTCTGCTCTTTTCTTTTTCTTTGTTTTGTTTAATTTGATTATTCCGTACTTCGAATTCATTTGTCAACAGCTTGAGGAAACATCCAAACGGGAGCTGAGTCATTGCTCGAGGAGGATTGAATCGTGCATATCTGGGAGAAGAACACTCAATCGCATTATCGGTAATATCTCTCCTTTTCTCCTCTTCAATGGATACCGATATCTTTCTATCGAACCTTCGTAATATTTCCCTTCACTTCCTCAAAATGCTGTGTTTAAAATTTATAAAGTACGGATGACTAGACTTTGGGCGTTGATGCTCCTAAATGTGCCTGCTGATATCCAATGGCTTATCGAAGCCAAGGTGAGAATTGTCCGGTGAGCTGACATTTAATCTTCTCGCAAATACATGCCTGTTCTAGGAAAAAGCGACTACGCCAAGCTAGAAGCGAAAGGGTTACAGTATGTTATAAATGTGCTAGATGGAATTGTAACCAGACTTGTCGTTCATTAGTTTTTGCGTCCAGAAATAGAGAAGATAAACTTTCATTTATTAAGAATGGTTTGAGTAATGAGTCGCTGGATACTGTTTTGTTAACTCTCTAGTCACATTCTTGTGGACTTGTTCAGCGTGAATTGCTTAATCTATGGACACAATTGCGTGATGAATTGCAGTGTTATAGTCTAGGGAATCTGACTAAAAACGACCCTGTTTGCCAGTTTATAAGAAAACTGGATGGGAAGCAAATCCCCGACTCATAGAAGGCGTTTCAGCGTTACTGGACGTAAAACCAGAGGAAGATGTGAGCCACAATCCGAACTACTTGTATATTTGAATGTGTGTTGTTATTGTCAAATTTTTTTCTTGTTGTCGATTGCTCTGATTATCAATGTTGTTTTTTGTGTTGTTGTTGTTTGTTGATTTTGTTTGTTTAATTTCAAGTTTTCTTTTTGACAAACCATATGACTACCCCATGATATAAGCACACGTGGAAGACAAGTGTGGATGTTTTGTCAACCTCCGCCGAAAGTATATCTTTACTTTTCATGCTTCACGTGGGAGACAAGTGTGGCGGTCTTGTCAACCCCCGCCGAAAGTGTATCTCCATTTCCATGCTTCACGTGGGAGACAAGTGTGTAGGTTTTGTCAAACCTCGCCGAAAGCATATCTCATTTTTTCAAATCTTGGGGCGATAAATCTGCATCGAGCAACTCCCACCGAAATTATGTCCCCGTGTGTCAAATTTGAGAGTTTTACGTGTGTATATATTCATGCTGCATATTTTGAAATGTCATTTTATAACCTGTCTTGCACTTGAATCGCATAATACCTAACGTACATCATTGTCTTGCACAAGTTTAGAGCACTTTAGAAATGGAGAAAACACCAATTCGGCGATTCCAAAATATATGCGTATTTTGTGGATCGCAATTTGGTAAAGATGGAGAGTTTACAACAGCAGCTCTTGATCTTGATAGGACATGAGCTGCGAGGGGTATTCATTTGATTTATGGAGGGGGTAGTCTTGGGTTAATGGGGTGTGTGTCGACAGCTGCATCCCTATGAGGGAGCAAAGTTCTCGCATTATCCCTAAACCATTAGCTGTACGAGATATCGTAGGCAACACCATGGGGGAAGAGTTACAGGTTTCTAGTATGCATGAGCGTATTGCACATATGGTCATTAAATATGATGCATTTATAGCTTTGCCCGGTGGTTATGGTACATTAGAGGAGATATTTCAAATCACCTCTTGGGCACAGCTAAACATCCATCGGAAACCCATTGGTTTGTTAAATGTCAATAATTTTTTTGATGGTTTGTTGTCTTTTCTTGATCAAGCAGTAGAAAAAACTTCATCTCACAGTCGGCGAGGCAAATCCTGGTTACAGCTTCAACTGCAGGGGAGTTAATTGACAAATTACAAGCATTCGTCTATTTGCCTGATCCAACAATAGCTCGGATAGATTGGTTTGGAGAAGGCAATAAGAGGCGTAAACTGGATTTAACCCTCCATCTGTAATCTCTATCTGCTGGTTTGCTTCATTTTCGTTTGCTTTCTCTTTATTGTGTTTATTTGAGTTGAGTTTTTTTTCAGGTTGTTTCTTTCACCCCAGGTAATATTTTCTAATCTTGTTTTTAGAGTGGTGGCTTAAAAAGTTTAAGTCCTCTTGAAACGCATTATGGATCTCTTTAATCTATAATGGCTAAATAAGGAGGCTAACTTCTAAACTTTTTAGACCCATTCTAACTGACTTGTTTTTGTTTGCTGGCTTGTTGGACTTTGTTATTTTATGAGTAAGTTTAGTTTTATGTAATTTAGAAGTTGTTATGTGTTTTTTTGTCTTTATCAGTTTCGATTAAAAAAAATTGTGGAAAAAAGTTGAGAATGGCAGAATATGGGGTTTTCTTAACTCTTGAAACGCATTCTCTCTTAATTAATCTGTAGTTTGTTTATTTCATGTTGTTTGAAGTGTCTTGTATCTTGTTTTGTTCTTTCATAATAAAGGTATATAGGCTGGAAACCTTAAGTCTGCGGGCTACTTGTCCTAAGGATTGTTGAAATATACAATCTTGACTCAGGTGTAACAATGCCACGTACCTCTTTTCTTGCATTTTGTGTGTCGATGATAAGATAATGATTGAATTAAGAATAACTCTTGGAAAATGATAAATGATGCATGGATCTTTGTGCTTGAAATGTTAATTAGTTTTTGCTTTACCTTTGATTCCTTGCACAAAATTAAGCACCGAGCCATTATCACTGAGTTATTTGTTCACTTAGAGAATGTTTATGTAATTTAAATGTTTCTTCAGATTTCAATGAATTCTAGAACTTGTTTGATGGTCACTCAAGGCGAAATCCTAGCTGTGCAACATTGGGGAAATGATTTAGGCCATCTTTGGACCGTTTGAGCCTTAATAGCCAACCTTGACAGAAATTGATCCCTAGTTTACCCCTTTGAGCCTCCGTAAGCCTTTTTCTTTGTTAACTCACTAAAAGATTTCCTAACCTCAAATGAATTTGTTCCAAACAGTTTATCCCTTACCTATGAGCATGTAAATCATTCACAATTACATTTTGAGCTATGTTCTGGTTTTGGGAAGTTAGAGGAGGTTGGATTGTGCCATGAGCAATGCAAGTGAGTTTTATTATGTTTGTAAAAAAAAAAGAGAAAAAAATTTGTACTTATCTTCCATGTACTTAAACATTGAGGACAATGTATTGTTTAAGTGTGGGGGAGTGGAATTGCAGTTAAAAGAAAAAGAAAAGAAAAAGAGTTCTATACCCTTGGGTGTTCTTAAAAAGAATGAAACAACAAAGTGTGGGGGTGTAGTTTCTTTTGTTTTCTACAAAAAAAGAAGAAGAAGAGAAGAGAAAAAAAAAAAAGAAGATTGAGTGTTCTAAATAAGTTTGGGGGAGTAACCTGGTGAATTAAAATAAAGTTGTGTTATAGGGTTGAGCTCTACATAGTCTTGAATGATTTATGTGTTTGTGGGGATTTGAGCCAAATTATTATCCTTTATCATACCTTCACCCAAGCCAAACGTTACAAGCTTAATAAAGTCCTACTTGATCCTTGGTGTTGTACATGTCTACATTAGTGGAGAGTGACTTGAAAAGCAGGCCTATTGAGTTCATTTATACATACATCTTCACTATTAAATATGATTCATTTTTAAGCATAAACTCATCCGGGTTACACGTGATTAGGTGAGAATGGCTCTACACACACACACTTGAGGAATTGAAGTGAAGCGAAACTAATATTTGAGATAAATTTGTTGATCAAGTGCATTATTTTGAAGTTTTCCTTGGGTTATAATTAAGTATAATCTTTGAGGCCTATTTGCAAGTTGAAGCATTTGTGTGTTTTAATTTTTCTTTGATTCTGTTTCGGTTTAGTTTTGTTTCGTATCATTTTAGTTGCTCGAGGACTAGCAAAGTCTAAGTGTGGGGGAATTTGATAGGTGTCTATTTATGTATTACTTTTATCTCAATTCGTCCATGTTTCTTTGCTATATTCCTTGGTATTTTTATGTTTTTGTGTGGTTTTGATGTTTGTAGGAGTTTTGGAGCAACTTGCACAAAACTGGAGTAAAACCCTTCATTTTCACCTCTGCTAGTCAGTGATCTTCTCGGATTTAATTGTATTGATATACAATGAACCCGACGACATATTATATACCGTTTGGAAAGCTCTCGAAGTCTATTTTCTGGAGAAATTTACGGTTTATAAATCCATTCAGTGTACCAAAAGTTCTAATCAAAACAGTGTGAGATGTATAGAAATATAATTCCACAATTCACTGTAGCATGTATAATACGGGGCACTGTAGCAAGTCACTGTAGCAGAGTATTTAAACACATTTTAGGGTTTTATTTTCATAACTTGAAGAGGGGAGAACGGGGTGGAGGCTTCAGCTCTGGAATTCTTTCATCTCTTGGAGTTCTTGAAGGAGAAAGGAAGCTTGGAAAGAGGAAGAACTACAATCCAAAGAAAATTACATCAAATTTGCTAGTTTTTCCCTTCCCTTTCATTTTCTGAAATGTCTCCATGTTGTATTGTATTTACCACGTTCTTAAACATGTGTAACTGAATCTGAATTGGTTGAGGGTGATTTCAAAGCCCTTGATATGGTTTTTGTGAGTTGATTGTGCAAAAAGTTGTTATCCAATTCTCTAATTGAAGTTGCTTGTATTTTCCCATATCTAATGCTAATGATTGCTTGCTGATTGTATTTGGAATGGCCAACTGAATATAATCTGGTTGTTGTCTATTGCTAGAGTAGCAATCTTGATCCGTAATTGTCTTGAATTTCTAATCCTTAGTAGCAAAATTGTGATCAGAGATTGCAATTGTAGATTACAACCTAAGTTAAATAATCCGAGCTTGTGTGTTTATTGCTTAGATCAACCTATCTTTCTTATCATAATGCATCCATTGAATTAAACTCAGAGAGCTTGTTCTAGGTTTTTAATGGATAGAGATTAAATAAAGAGCTTGTTTTATTTAACAACAAAGTAAGGAAAGATTGGGATAACAGAGCTTGTTTTGACACAGGAAGTGATTCCAATCCATGGGATTCATGATAGATCATCAAGGGGTGCAAATTGTTAAAATGGTCAGGAGTGCACATGAACCAGAATGAGGGATAATTTCGTAAAAGAACTGGTATTGCTGTGCAGAGAATTAAATGTCAAGATTTGTGGCTATAAGAGATCTTGAAGTCAGCTTTCTAACACATTTGTCAATGTGTCATTGGGAGTTGTCTGCAGGAATCTATGACTATCTCTTCACAGCTGGTTCATAGTTAATGGTGCATTAAAGTCTACTCTAGAATTTGAATTTGATTGCTTAGTTGTTTGGAATTTGAATTTCTAGCTTATTTGGTTGTGCTTTATTACCTATGAGTTTTTACTTATGATTCCTTAGTTAAATGAGTTGTCATGTAGTAGTTGGCTGTAATTGTTGAAATCATTTAATTATTGTCTTTTACCTATGCTTGGAAGGGTTGTTCCAAGTTATTTAAGCTCTAAAGTTGTGTCTTCAAGGTAGTGAAGTTTTGAATTCGAATTTGAGTGAAATTTCAGTGTTTATACTGATTTCTCCTTAACTCTGTATCTCTTGGTGGATTCCATAGAGTGGTGAGTTAGTTTAAGCCCTGTATCCGTGGTTTACATCCTTGGGTGGTGAATTATCTGTATCCCATTGGTGTTTACTTTGGTGTGAGCTTGTTATACCTTTAAGCCTTGTATCCTTGGTTTACATCCTTGGTGGTGAATTATCTGTATCCCATTGGTGTTTACTTTGGTGGTGAGCTTGTTATCCCTTCAAAGAGTATTTGTTAGGTTCCATTTTATTTGTTCCAGCCATTGGTTGAGTTGATAATCAACTTGAAGATCCTATCCTCATCTATTATAAACCAGCAACCCGGTATCAGATTTGGTATCAGAGCCATATCTCGAAGATCCGGTATCAGATTGGTATCAGAGCCATATCTCGAAGATTCGGTATCAGATTGGTATCAGAGCTTTTGGTTCAATGGCTGGTCGTACTCACAAGGCTGCTTCTACTACCCAATTGCCTCCTTCTCAAAGAGATGAACGAGATTTGATCATTGAAGATCTCAGGCAGCAACTGCAGCAAGTCCAGCAACGTTTGATCATTGAAGATCTTATATGGCAGCTCCAACAACTCTAGCAACATTTAGTAATTTTGGAAAATAAAGAATTCACAGGTAGAATGCATGGAGAAGTAGAAGATCAAAGTCCTTTGGGCAATTATGATGATAATGATGCTGCTAATAAAGATGAATCGGTGGAGAATGATGAAGTAGACCATGACTTCTTTAAGGATCATGGAAAACCACCAATATTTGATGACTTTTACGAAATTGATGAAGAGATCGAGTTAGATGCCTTGATCAATTTCGATAATCCAGAATTTGTTGATGAAGAGGAAGTCACTTATGCAAATCGAGGTGATTCTCTCTTTCTTATTCAAAGGAGTTTGAGTATTGCCCAAGAACGAGAAGATGATTGGCTTCGCAAAAATATCTTCCATAGCCAATGTTCTTCTCATGGCAAGGTGTGCAACTTTATTATTGATGGTTGCAGCTTTGAAAATGTGCGGTCTACGGAGCTGATTGATAAACTTGGCCTTCAGACAGAGAAGCATCATCAACCTTACAAGATTTCATGGCTTCGGAAAGATAACGAGATCAAGGTTAATGAGCTTGTCACTAAAGGGTTAGTGAGGGAAAGCATGAGTCGTTGTGCTGTCCCAGTTCTTTTGGTGCCTAAAAAGAAGATGATAGAAGCTTCTATCTTATCACTTCCAAATCTCAGCAAGGTTTTTGAAGTTGAATGTGATGCTTCCAATATTGGTATTGATGTTGTTATTAGCCAGGAAGGCAGACCAATTGCTTTCTTTAGTGAAAAATTGAATGCATCTCGCAAAAAGTACTCAACTTATGACAAAGAGTTGTATTCTATTTGTCGAGCTTTGAAGCATTGGAGTCAGTATCTCTTGCCAAAACCATTCGTTCTATATTCTGACCATAAAGCTTTGAAGTTCATCAACAGCCAACAGAAGCTCAATGTTCGACATGCTAGATGGGATGGTTATCTACTCAAGGCAAACCAATTGTGTATTCCTCAATGTTCCTTGAGAGAATTAATCATTAATGAAGCACATGGCAGTGGCATTAGCGGTCATTTTGAGAGAGACAAAACTATTGCTATTGTGAAGGAAAACTTCTATTGGCCGAAGATGGAAAGGGATGTGATAAAGCACGTGAAGAGGTGTACAATTCGTCATGTGGCAAAAAGTCATGGGCAGAACACTGGTTTGTACACTCCATTACCTGTTCCTAATGATCCATGGGAAGATGTTAGCTTGGATTTTGTGGTGGGATTTCCTAGAACACAACGAAACAAAGATTCAATCATGGTGGTGGTTGGCCGATTTTCTAAAATGGCTCATTTTTTTTCCTGTAACAAGACAAATGATGCGACTCACGTGGCCGATTTGTACTTCAAGGAGATTGTGAAATTGCATGGCATTCCTAAGGCCATAGTCTCAGATCGTGACCCAAAGTTCTTATCTCATTTTTGGCGTACACTTTGGAGAAAGCTGGGGACTACACTTAACTTTAGTTCATCTCATCATCCTCAAACAGATGTACAAACTGAAGTTATCAACAGAAGCTTGGGAAATCTTCTGAGGAGTTATGTTGGTAAGAATTTACGACAATGGGAACTTGTTTTACCTCAAGTTGAGTTTGCTTACAACAGATCATCAAGTCAAACCACTGGTCATAGTCCTTTTGAGGTTGTTTATGGCAAGAATCCAATAAGTCCTTCAGATTTAGCTCCTATTCCTTCCAAAACTCAATTTAGCAGTGATGCAGAGGAGAGAGCTAAGAACATCAAGAAACTACATGAACAAGTTCGAGAGAAGATTTTGAAGCAAAATGAGAAGTATAAAGCTGCAGCAAACAAACATCGAAAGTATGCTGAGTTCAAAGAAGGAGATCTAGTGTGGATACACCTTAGAAAAGAAAGGTTTCCTCCAGGCAAATATGCCAAGTTAAAGCCTAGAGCTGATGGGCCATTCAAAGTCTTGCAACGCATTGGAGAGAATGCTTACAAAGTTAAGCTACCTGAGCATTACGGTGTTTCCAACACGTTCAATGTCTCTGACCTTAGTCCTTATCTTGGTGAAAACAACAACCAAGACTCGAGGTCGAGTCTTTCTCAACCAGGAGAGCTTGACAAAGGAGTGTTACAATCTATGGGATTCATGATAGATCATCAAGGGGTGCAAATTATTACAATGGTCAAGAGTGCACATGAACCAGAATGAGGGGTAATTTCGTAAAAGAACTGATATTGCTGTGCAGAGAATTAATTGCCAAGATTTATGGCTATAAAAGATCTTGAAGTCAGCTTTCTAACACATTTGTCAATGTGTCATTTGGAGTTGTCTACAGGAATTTATGACCATCTTTTCATAGCTGGTTCATAATGAATGCTGCATTAAAGTCCACATTAGAATTTGAATTTTCTAGCTTAGTTGGTTGCAATTTGAATTTCTAGCTTAGTTGGTTGTGCCTTTATTACCTAATGAGTTTGCTTATGAGTCTTAGTTAAAATGAGTTGTCAATGTAGTAGTTGAGCTGTAATTGTTGAAATCATTTAATTCTTGTCTTTTACCTATGCTTGGAGGGTTGTTCCAAGTTATTTAAGCTCTAAAGTTGTGTATTCAAGGGAGTGAAGTTTTGAATTCGAATTGGAGTGAAATTTCAGTGTTTATATAACTGATTTCTCCTTAACTCTGTATCTCTTGGTGGATTCCATAAAGTGGTGAGTTAGTTTAAGCCCTGTATCCTTGGTTTACATCCTTGGGTGGTGAATTATCTGTATCCCATTGGTGTTTACTTTGGTGGTGAGCTTGTTATCCCTTTAAGCCCTGTATCCTTGGTTTACATCCTTTGGTGGTGAATTATCTGTATCCCATTGGTGTTTACTTTGGTGGTGAGCTTGTTATCCTTTCAAAGAGTGTTTGTTAGGTTCTATTTTATTTGTTCCAACCATTGGTTGAGTTGATAATCAACTTGAAGATCCTATCCTCATCGATTATAATCCAGCAGCCCGGTATCAGATTTGGTATCAGAGCCATATCTCGAAGATCCGGTATCAGATTGGTATCAGAGCCATATCTCGAAGATCCGGTATCATTGTTGTTATCTACGGTTGGTAATTTCAATGCTGTAATTGGATGACAATTCTACGATTAATTCACAAATCCATATCTTGTGGTAGAGAAGGATCCCTTAACCAGCTTTCTCTCATTGATTTTTCATTCGAATTAACTTTTTGTTTTGTTATTCTTCGTTTGCATTATTATTTCACTTAGTTAATCAATCAACAAAACCCCCCATTTACTCTGTTTTTGCTTTCGAATAACAAATTTAATTAGAATCAATCCTCGTGGGAACGATATCTTACTCATCACTTTATTACTTGTGCGACTAGTATACTTGCTAGTTTCGAACGCATCAAGTTTTTGATTCCAGAGCTGCAGCCTCCCCGGCAACGGCGCCAAAAACTTGATGCGTTCGAAACTAGCAAGTATACTAGTCGCACAAGTAATAAAGTGATGAGTAAGATATCGTTCCCACGAGTATTGATTCTAATTAAATTTGTTATTCGAAAGCAAAACAGAGTAAATGGGGGGTTTTGTTGATTGATTAACTAAGTGCAATAATAATCAAGCCCGAAAAAGAATAACAAAACAGAAAGTTAATTCGAATGAAAAATCATGAGAGAAGCTGTTAATGGATCCTTCTCTACCACAGATATGTTTGGCGAATAATCGTAGAATTGTCCATCCAATTAACAGCATTGAAGTTTAAATTTTATCTTAAAGATTAGTTTCGCTTCATTTCACTTCCTCAAGTGTGTGTGTGTAGAGCCATTCTCACCTAATCACTTGTAACCCGGATGAGTTTATGCATAAAAATGAATCATATTTAATATTGAAGATGTGTGTATAAATGAACTCCATAGGCCTACTTG
>SNVD02003285.1:0-17778 GCA_013180625.2 Boswellia sacra
TTGTTCTTGTTCCTCCTTCCTTGATTTTGCAAATCTGCTAGGAAAAGGTGGAGGAGTAACATATGAAGGAATATGGGTTTTAGGATTTACCTTAGAAGATGATGTTTTTATTCATGGTGGGAGTGGTGTCATCCCCTTCATCAGTTTGTGATTTATTTGGTGGAATCTCTAATTGCTTCCCACTTCTCAAAGTTACAGCACTAGCATTCTCTCTTGGATTAATCACCGGCTGAGAAGATAATTTTCCTGAGCTTTAACTCTCAAATTTGCTCATGTTAGTGGCCAATTGTCCCATTTGATTTTCCAGTTTTTGGATACTTGCCCTAGTTTCCTGCTGAAATTGCATTGTGTTAGTGGCAAGTGCTTTAACAATATCCTGGAGAGACATACCTGAATTTTGTGGAACTGGTTGTGGTGCTGGTTGCGGTTGTGCTTGAAATGGTTGCTGCACCCTTGGTTGATTGAAACCTGGTGATCGATTTGGTATGGCATTTGGGGCAATTGGTTGATGATTCCCATATCTTAAATTAGGGTGATCTCTCCATCCAGCATTGTAAGTATTGGAGAAAGGTTCATACCTTTGCCTTGGTTGTCCTGGAAATCCACCCATGGCATTGGCTTGTTCTGTATCTCCTTCTTGCAAAGTTGGACACATGTCGGTTGGATGGTCCATGGCAGAACATACTCCACATGCATAAGATTGCTTCATATGTCCTACAGCCATTTTTTTTACAAGAGAGGTAATTTCACAAAGTTGTTGTTCAATGTTTGAAGTACTTACCTCATTTACTCTTTTTGATAGTTGTGGCTCAAATTGACTGCTGAATTGTTAGGAGTTCGCTGCCATGTCACTAATCAAACGTCTTGCAACGTTTGGTGTTTTATTAACTAGTGCTCCACCACTAGCAGCATCAATGATACTCCTTTCCATTGGTAAGAGACCCTCATAGAAATATTGAATTAGGAGTCCATCACTAATTTGATGGTTTGGACAGCTAGCACATAACCTTTTAAATCTCTCCCAATATTCATGAAATGATTCTCCATTGTGTTGTCGAATGCCACTAATATCTTTTCTAATATTTGTAACTTTTGAGGCTGGAAAGTATTTCTCCAAAAAGAGTTTACTCATCTCATTCCAAGTGGTAATGGTACCTGGTGGTAGGTAGTATAACCAATCTTTTGCCGAATCTGCTAATGAGAAGGAAAGCTCTCAATTTAATTTGCTCTTCAGAAACGCCGGTTGGCTTCATACTTGAGCATACCACATGAAATTCTTTGAGGTGTTTGTTCGGATCCTCTCCTGCAAAACCATAAAATGTAGACAAGAGATGAATCAGTCCAGATTTAAGTTCAAAATCTATCTCAGAATTGGTGCTTATGCATAGCGGTTGTTGAACAATAATTGGAGCCGCTAACTCCTTAAGAGTCTGATCGTTTTCCATCGCCATTGCTTCCGATTCAGATTTGATTGAACTGCAAGAAAATGGGAGGGAAGTATGTCGTGCAAGGTCAAATTCTGGAGGTGGAGTTGAAATTGACCGATTTAGCCTTAAATTCGAGGATTGGAGAAACTCCTTAATTCTCTTAAGTCGTTGATCCGCTTCTCCCTCGGACATAAAAGCCTAAACACAAACAATCAGGAAATAACAATCAAGGATCAGTAGTAAAAACAGATAACAAATTGATTAGAAAATCAATCCCCGGCAACGGCGCCAAAAACTTGATGCGTTCGAAACTAGCAAGTATACTAGTCGCACAAGTAATAAAGTGATAACTAGATATCGTTCCCACGAGGACTGATTCTAATTGAATTTGTTATTTTCCAGCAATAATAAACTAAACAGGGGGGGTTTTGTTGATTGATTAACTAAACTTAATACGAAAGCAAAGGAAGAATAACACAAAGCAAAGTTAAATGGAGTGAAAAATCAATGAGAGACACTTGGTTAAGAGTTCATTCTCTGCCACAAGATATGAATTTGTGAATTAACATAGAATTGTAATCCAATTACAGCATTGAAGTTATCAACCGTAGATAACAACAAGCTCTGTTATCCAATCTTTCCTTACTTTGTTGTTAAATAAAAAAAAACTCTTTATTTAATCTCTATCAATTAAACAACCTAGAACAAGCTCTCTAACTTTAATTCAATGGAAGCATTACGATGAGAAAGATAGGTTGATCTAAGCAATAATCACACAAGTTCAGATTATTTGACCTAGGTTGTATATTCAAATTGCAATCTCTGATCACAATTTTGCTACTAATGATTGGAAATTCATGACAATTACGGATCAAGATTTCTAATCTAGCAATAGACAACAACAGATTATATTCACTTGGCCATTTCAAATACAATCAGTAAGCAATCATAAGCATTAGATATGGGAAAATACAAGCAACTTCAATTAGAGAATTGGATAACAATTTCTTACACAATCAACTCACAAAATCCATATCAAGGGCTTGAAATCACCCTCAACCAATTCAGATTTAGTTACACATATTCAATCAGAGTAACAAATACAATATAGAGAAATTCCAGAATTGAAAAGGAAAGAAAGAACTTAGCAAATTCTTTAAAAATCTTCTTTGTAGATGAATCTTCTTGGAATTGTAGTTCCTCCTCTTTCAAAATCTTCTTTCTCCTTCAAGAACTCCAAGGGATGAGAGAAATCCAGAAATGTAGCCTCCACCACGTTCTCCCCTCTTCAAGTTATGAAAATAAAACCCTAAAATGTGTTTAAATACTCTGCTACAGTGACTTGCTACAGTGCCCCCGTATTATACATGCTACAGTGACTTGTGGAATTATATTTCTATACATCTCACACTGTTTTGATTAGAACTTTTGGTACACTGAATGGATTTATAAACCGTAAATTTCTCCAGAAAATAGACTTCGAGAGCTTTCCAACGGTATATAATATGTCGTCGGGTTCATTGTATATCACTACAATTAAATCCGAGAAGATCACTGACTAGCAGAGGTGAAAATGAAGGGTTTTACTCCATTTTTGTGCAAGTTGCTCCAAAACTCCTACAAACATCAAAACCACACAAAAACATAAAAATACCAAGGAATATAGCAAAGAAACATGGACGAATTGATATGAAAATGATATATGAATAGACACTTATCAAATTCCCCCACAGTTAGACTTTGCTAGTCCTCGAGCAACTACGACAATGTGAAATAAAACTAAACCGAAACAGAATCAACAAAAAATTAAAAAACACAAATGCTTCATCTTGCAAATAGGCCTCAAAGATTGTACTTAATTATAACCCAAGGAAAACTTCAAAATAATGCACTTGATCAAGAATTTTATCTTAAAGATTAGGTTCGCTTCACTTCAATTCCTCAAGTGTGTGTGTGTAGAGCCATTCTCACCTGATCACTTGTAACCCGGATGAGTTTATGCATAAAAATGAATCATATTTAATAGTGAAGATATGTGTATAAATGAACTCCATAGGTCTGCTTTTCAAGTCACTCTTCACTAATGTAGACAAGCACAACACTAAGGATCAAGTAGGGCTTTATTAAGTTTGTAACGTTTGGCTTGGGTGAAGGTATGATAAAGGATAATAATTTGGCTCAAATCACCCACAAACACATAAATCATTCAAGACTATGTAGAGCTCAACCCTATAACACAAATTCATTTCAATTCACCAGGTTACTCCCCCAAACTTATTTAGAACACTCAATCTTTTTTTTTTTTTTTGACAGAAAACAAAAGAAAACTACACCCCCACACTTTGTTGTTTCATTCTTTTTAAGAACACTTAAGGGTATAGATCTCTTATTCTTCTTCTTTTGTTATTTTTTTTCTTTTTTTTTCTTTTTTTTTATTACACTTCCCCTCCCCCACACTTAAACAACACATTGTCCTCAATGTGTAAGTACGTGGATGATAAGTACAGCTTGGCTTTTTTTTCTTTTTTTTTTTAAACACAATAGAACTCACTTGCATTGCTCATGACACATCCCAACCTCCTCTAACTTCCCAAAACCATAACATAGCTTAGAATTTAATTGTGAATGATCTACATGCTCATAGGTAAGGGATAAACTGTTTGAAACAAATTCATTTTAGGTTAGGAAATCTTTTAGTGAGTTAACAAAGAAAAAGGCTTACAGAGGCTCAAAGGGGTAACTAGGGATCAATTTCAGTCAAGGTTGGCTATTAAGGCTCAAACGGTCCAAAGATGGCCTAAATCATTTTCCCAATGTTGCACAGTCTAGGATTCGCCTCGAGTGACCATCAAACAAGTTCTAGAATTCATTGAAATCTGAAGAAACATTTAAATTACATAAACTTTCTCTAAGTGAACAAAAAACTCAGTGATAATAGCTCAGTGCTCAATGTTGCGCAAGGAATCAAAAGCAAAGCGAAAACCAATAAACATTTCAAGCACACAGATCCATGCATCAGTTATCATTTTCCAAGAGTTATTCTTAATTCAATCATTATCTTATCATCGACCCACAAAATGCAAGAAAAGAGGTTCGTGGCATTGTTACACCTGAGTCAAGATTGTATATTTCAACAATCCTTAGGACCAGTAGCCCGCAGACTTAAGGTTTCCAGCCTATATACCTTTATTATGAGAGAACAAAACAAGAAACAAGACACTTCAAACAACATGAAATAAACAAACTACAGATTTATTGAGAGAGAATGCGTTTCAAGAGTTAGGAAAACCCCATATTCTGCCATTCTCAGGTTTTTCCACAATGTTTTTTTTTTTCGAATCGAAACTGATAAAGACAAAAACACACAACAACTCGAAATTACAAAAAACTAAACTTACTCAGAAAATAATAAAGTCCAACAAGACAGAACAAAAACACCTCCCCCCAACGTCAGTGTGAGAATGTCAGGTGTAAAAAAGTTTAGAAGTTCGCCTCCTTATCGTCAGCCAGGATGGATTGAAGAAGATCCAGAATGCGTTTCAAGAGGAATTGAACCTTTTTAGGTCACACTCTCAAAAGCCGATGATTAGAAAATAGTACCTGGGGCAAAAGAAATAACCTGAAAAAAAAAAACTCAAAAGAAATGACATGAAAAATCTCAAATGAACACACTAAAAAGAAAGTAAACAAAAACGAAGCAAACCAATAGATAGAGATTACAGATGGAGCGTTAAATCCAGTCTACGCCTTTTATTGCCTTCTCCAAACAATCTATCCGAGCCGTTGTTGGATCAGGCGAATAGACGAATTCTTGGAGTTTATCAATTAACTCCCCTGCAATTGAAAGCGTGGTAACCAGGATTTGCCCTCGTCCGACGCGTGAGATGGAAGTTATTTTTCTACAGCTTGATCAAGAAAGGACAAAAACCATCAAAAAAATTATTAACATTTAACAAACCAATGGGTTTCCGATGGATGTTTAGCTGTGCCCAAGAGGTGATTTGAAATATCTCCTCTATGTACCATAACCACCCGGCAAAGCTATAAATGCATCGGACTTAACAACCATATGTGCAATACGCTCATGCATACTAGAGACCTGTAACTCTTCCACGATTGTGTTGCCTACGATATCTCGTACAGCTGAATGTTTAGGGAGAATTGCGAGAACTTGCTCCCCCTAGGATGCCAAGCTGTCGAAACACACCCCATAACCCAAGAACTTAACCCATCCATAAATCAAATGGACTACCACGTCGCAGCAATGTCCTACCAAGATCAAGAGCTGTTGTTGGTAAACTCTCCATCTTTACCTCAAATTGCGATCAAAAATACGAATATATTTGGATATCGATGCGAATTGGTGTTTTCTCCATTTCTAAAAGTGCTCTAAACTTGTGTAAGATAATGATGCACGTTAGGTATTATGTGATTCAAGTGCAAGACAGGTTATAAAATGACATTTGAATATGCAGAATGGATATATACACACGTAAAACTCTCAAATTTGACACATGGGGACATAATTTCGGTGGGGGTTGCTCGATGCAGATTTATCGCCCTAAGATTTGAAAAAATGAGATATGCGTTCGGTGAGATTTGATAAAACCTACACACTTGTCTCCCACGTGAAGCATGAAAAGTAGAGATATTCTTTCAGTGGAGGTTGACAAAACCTCCACACTTGTCTCCCACGTGTACTTATGCCATAGGGTAGTCATATGGTTTGTCAAAAAGAAAACTTGAAATTAAAAAAAACAAAATCAACACACAACAACAACACAAAAACAACATTGATAATCAGATCAAACGAAACAAGAAGAAAATAAAATTTGACAACAACAAAACACATTCAAATATACAAGTAGTTGTGATTGTGGCTCACATCTTCCTCTGGTTTTACGTCCAGTAACGGCTGAAACGCCTTCTATGAGTCGGGGATGTGCTTCCCATCCAGTTTTCTTATAAACTGGCAAACAGGGTCGTTTTTAGTCAGATTCCCTAGACTATAACACTGCAAGTCATCACGAAATTGTGTCCATAGATTAAGCAATTCACGCTGAACAAGTCCACAAGAATGTGACTCGAGAGTTAACAAAACATTATCCAGAGACTCATTACTCAACCCATTCTTAATAAATGAAAGTTTATCTTCTCTATTCCTGGACGCAAAACCTAATGAACGACAAGTCGGGTTACAATTCCATCTAGCACATTTATAACATACTTGTAACCTTTTCGCTCTTCGCCTCTTGGCGTAGTAGCTCTTTCCTAGACCAGGCATGTATTTTGCGAGATTAATGTCCGGTTCACCGGACAATCTCACTTTGGCTTCGATAAGCCATCGGATATCCGTAGGCACATTTAGGAGCATCAATGCCCAAAGTCTAGTCATCCGTACTTTATAAATTTTAAACACAGCATTGTGAGGAAGTGAAGGGAAATATTTACGAAGGTTCGACAGAAAGATATCGGCATCCATTGAAGAGGAGAAAAGGAAAGATATTACCAGTAATTCGTTTGAGTCTATTCTTCTCCAAGATATGCACGTTTCAAACCTTCAAGTAATGGCTTCAATTCTTATTTCGGTGTTTCCTCAAGCTGTTGCACAAATGAGCACAAAGTACGAAATAATCAAATTAAACAAAAGAAATGAAAAGAAAAGAGCATAAAAGAAACTAAAGACACATAAAAGAGATAACAACACGAAAGCAAACGAAAGTTAAAAAAAAGTAAAAAAAACAAATAAGACAGATGGCAAAGAGAGATAAAACCTGATCAATTTGATGGCCTATGAAAGGAATCTCCTCGAGACATAAAAATCGATCATTGTTACCTTATTTTATTTTTCTTTTCTTTATTTATTTATTTTTTTTAAAAACATTGGGTTGCCTCCCAATAAGCGCTTGGTTTAACGTCCTCTGCCCGACTTTGGTTCCATCATGGGAGGATCCAATTTCTGTTGTGCTTCTCTAATGGGCTTGGATCCCTCTTCTAACAAGATACGGTCAATGCATATGGATGGGCCTTGGATTTCAACAATAGTCCACTCAATAGCTATTTTGTGATCTGTAAGTATTCGGACGGGTTTCTCTTCTTGTATTCGTGCAAGGCCCATTTCCATTGTAACTCGTAAAGTATCATTCTCACCCAAGAATCCATGCCCTCAAACGATCTCGGAAGAAGCGCTTAAGCTCCAAGGCAGGGCTGTCATCACAGAGAAGAATGTTTCTCATTAGATAAAGGAAATTGGGAATGTACGAAAAATCATACACTATTTGTGGTTATTGCAATGGTCTCATCTAAGCTTGTCACAACGTCCTCCATTGGCTTTGGGACATCTTGATCAAAATTTCTGATCCTTAGGAATGTTCTGGCCCTATGTGCTCATCATTAATAGCTATAGTCTTCAATCCATTCTTGGAGTAACTCAAACAAGTGTGTGGTAGAAAATCAGTAAGTCAACTACAAATCAACACAAATAAGGTCAACTTTTATAGGGTACCTCATTGCCTCACAAAATATTGACACAGATCACCTTGACATCAAACCACTTATGATGAGAGTGCCATCATGAACATCAATCTTGGTTGTAACAGTTTTCGAGAATGGTCTCCCTAAAAGAATCGGAGTTGGATTAGGAGATGTCTCATCCTCTATTTCAAGAACATAAAAGTCTACTGGGAAAAGCAATTGATTCACCTGCACAAGCACATCTTCCATAACTCTTTTGGTATATGCATTAAAACGATCAGTAATTTGAATGGTAATACCAATTTCCGCAAAAGGTCCAAGATTTAAAGAAGCATAAATAGATGCTTCTAAATCTAACATAACTCTTTCAAACTTGGTTTTACCAATGGTGCATGGCATGGTGAACGTACCTGGATCTTTGCACTTCGGAGGAATTTTCCTTTGCAATACAGCTGAAACATCTTCCCCCACACTTACTTTCTCTTTCTTTTTAACTTTCTTTTGCTGGTGCATAACTCCTTGAGACATTTTGTATAATGAGGTACTTGCTCGATAGTATCCAGAAGTGGTATATTTACATCGATTTTGTGAGAAGTTTCCAGGATTTCTTGTTCTTGTTCCTCCTTCGATTTTGCAAATCTACTAGGAAAAAGTGGAGGAGAAACATATGAAGGAATGGGAGTTATAGGATTTACCTGAGAAGTCAGTGTTTTGTTCATTGATAGGTGTCTATTTATGTATTACTTTTATATCAATTCGTCCATGTTTCTTTGCTATATTCCTTGGTATTTTTATGTTTTTGTGTGGTTTTGATGTTTGTAGGAGTTTTGGAGCAACTTGCACAAAAATGGAGTAAAACCTTCATTTTCACCTCTGCTAGTCAACCATCTTCTCGGATTTAATTGTATTGATATACAATGAACCCGATGACATATTATATACCGTTGGAAAGCTCTCGAAGTCTATTTTCTGGAGAAATTTACGGTTTATAAATCCATTTAGTGTACCAAAAGTTTAATCAAAACAGTGTGAGAAGTATAGAAATGTAATTCCACAAATCACTGTAGCATGTATAATACGGGACACTGTAGCAGGTTACTGTAGCAGAGTAATTAAACACATTTTAGGGTTTTATTTTGATAACTTGAAGAGGGGAGAACGTGGTGGAGGCTGCAGCTCTGGAATTCTTTCATCTCTTGGAGTTCTTGAAGGCGAAAGGAAGCTTGGAAAGAGGAAGAACTACAATCCAAAGAGAATTACATCAAATTTGCTAAGTTTTTCCCTTCCCTTTCATTTTCTGGAATGTCTCCATGTAGTATTTTATTTACCACGTTCTTAAACATGTGTAACTGAATCTGAATTGGTTGAGGGTGATTTCAAAGCCCCTGATATGGTTTTTGTAGGTTGATTGTGTAAGGAATTGTTATCCAATTCTCTAATTGAAGTTGCTTGTATTCTCCCATATTTAATGCTTATGATTGCTTGCTGATTGTATTTGAGTGGCCAACTGAATATAATCTGGTTGTGATTTATTGCTAGACTAGAAATTTGATCCGTAATTGTCTTGAAATTCTAATCATTAGTAGCAAAATTGTGATCAGAGATTACAATTGGAGAATACAACCTAAGTTAAATAATCCGAGCTTGTGTGTTTATTGCTTAGATCAACCTATCTTTCTTCTCATAAAGCATCCATTGAATTAAACTCAGAGAGCTTGTTCTAGGTTGTTTAATGGATAGAGATTAAATAAAGAGCTTGTTTTATTTAACAACAAAGTAAGGAAAGATTGGGGTAATAGAGCTTGCTATTATCTACGGTTGATAACTTCAATGCTGTAATTAGATGACAATTCTACAATTAATTCGCAAATCCATATCTGGTGGTAGAGAAGGATCTCTTAACCAGCTTTCTCCCATTGATTTTTCATTCAAATTTACTTTCTGTTTTGTTATTCTTTACTTGCATTCTTATTTCATTTAGTAAAGCATTCAACAAAAATCCCCCACTGTTTAGTTTATTGTTGCTGGAAATAACAAATTCAATTAGAATCAATCCTCGTGGGAACGATATCTTACGTATCACTTTATTACTTGTGCGACTAGTATACTTGCTAGTTTCGAACGCATCCTCATGGTGGAAGTGGTGTTGTCATCTCCACATACACACATGTATATATTCTTTAGCAGGACATCTTATGCGCTTCATTGCAAAGTTATCCGCACAAGAATCTCTCTTGATTGAATCACCGATTTGACAAGATATTCTCGGAGCCTTGGCCCTCGAATTTGCTCATGCTAGTAGCCAATTGTTCCATTTGATTTACCAGGTTTTGGATACTTGCCCCAGTTTCCTGCTGGAATTGCATTGTGTTGTGGCAAGTTCATTAACAATATCCTGAAGTGACATACCTGAGTTTTCTGGAGCTGGTTGTGGTGCTGGTTGTGGCATTGGTGGTGTTTGCATTTGAAATGGTTGCTGCACTCTAGGTTGATTAAAACCTTGTGGTCGATTTGGTATGGCATTTGGGGCGATTGGTTGATGATTCCAGTAACCAAAATTGGGATGATCTATCCATCCGGCATTGTAAGTATTAGAGAAGGGATCATACCATTGCCTTGATTGTCCTGGAAATCCACCCATGGCATTGGCTTATTCCATATCTTTTTCTTGTAAAGTTGGATACATGTCCATTGGATGCTCCATGGTAGAATATACCCCACATGCATAAGATTTCTGCATATGTCCTATAGCCATGTTTTCCACAAGAGAGGTTAGCTCAGAACGTTGTTGTTCAATGTTCGAAGTGCTTACCTCATTTACTCTCCAATGTAGTTGTGGCTCAAATCGGCTACTGAATTGTTGGAAGTTTACTGCCATGTTGCCTAAACACAAACAATCAGAAAAGAAAAACAAAAAAAAAAAATAGGAATCAACAATGAAAACAAAATAACAAATCGATTAGAAAATCAATCCCCGGCAACGGCGCCAAAAACTTGATGCGTTCGAAACTAGCAAGTATACTAGTCGAACAAGTAATAAAGTGATAAGTAAGATATCGTTCCCACGAGGATTGATTCTAATTGAATTTGTTATTTTCCAGCAACAATAAACTAAATAAAGGGGGTTTTGTTGAGAGGATTACTGTTAACACTGAATGAAAATATTAATGTAAATTGCATAATAACACAACACAATATTAAATGAATTGAAAATTCAATGAGAGACACGTGGTTAAGGGTTCTTTCTCTGCCACAAGATATGAATTTGTGAATTAACATAGATTGTCATCCAATTACAGCATTGAAGTTACCAACCGTAGATAACAACAAGCTCTGTTATCCCAATCTTTCCTTACTTTGTTGTTAAATAAAACAAGCTCTTTATTTAATCTCTATCCATTAAACAACCTAGAACAAGCTCTCTGAGTTTAAGTCAATGGAAGCATTACGATGAGAAAGATAGGTTGATCTAAGCAATAATCACACAAGTTCGGATTATTTAACCTAGGTTGTATTTTCCAATTGAAATCTCTGATCACAATTTTGCTACTAATGATTGGAAATTCATGACAATTACGGATCAAGATTTCTAATCTAGCAATAGACAACACCAGATTATATTCAGTTGGCCATTCCAAATACAATCAGTAAGCAATCATAAGCATTAGATATGGGAAAATACAAGTAACTTCAATTAGAGAATTGGATAACAATTTCTTACACAATCAACTCACAAAATCCATATCAAGGCTTTGAAATCACCCTCAACCAATTCAGATTTAGTTACACATATTCAATCAGAATAACAAATACAATACAGAGAAATTCCAGAATTGAAAAGGAAAGAAAGAACTTAGCAAATTCTTTGAAAATCTTCTTTGTAGATGAATCTTCTGGGAATTGTAGTTCCTCCTCTTTCAAAATCTTCTTTCTCCTCAAGAACTCCAAGGGATGAGAGAAATCCTGAAATGCGGCCTCCTCCCACGTTTTCCCCTCTTCCAGTTATGAAAATAAAACCCTAAAATGTGTTTAAATACTCTGCTACAGTAACTTGCTACAGTGTCCCGTATTATACATGCTACACTGATTTGTGGAATTACATTTCTATACTTCTCACACTGTTTTGATTACAACTTTTGGTACACTGAATGGATTTATAAACCGTAAATTTCTCCAGAAAATAGACTTCGAGAGCTTTCCAACTGTATATAATATGTCCTCGGGTTCATTGTATATCAATACAATTAAATCCGAGAAGATGGTTGACTAGCAGAGGTGAAAATGAAGGGTTTTACTCCATTTTTGTGCAAGTTGCTTCAAAACTCCTACAAACATCAAAACCACACAAAAACATAAAAATACCAAGGAATATAGCAAAGAACATGGACGAATTGATATGAAAATGATATATAATTAGACACCTATCAAATTCCCCCAAACTTAAACTTTGCTAGTCCTCGAGCAAGTACAACGATATGAAACAAAACTAAACCGAAACAGAATCAAAGAAAAATTAAAACACAAAAATGCTTCAACTTGCAAATAGGCCTCAAAGATTGTACTTAATTATAACCCAAGGAAAACTTCAAATAATGCACTTGATCAAGAATTTTATCTTAAAGATTAGTTTCGCTTCATTTCAATTCCTCAAGTGTGTGTGTGTAGAGCCATTCTCACCTAATCACTTGTAACCCGGATGAATTTATGCATAAAAATGAATCATATTTAATATTGAAGATGTGTGTATAAATGAACTCCATAGGCTTGCTTTTCAAGTCACTCTCCACTAATGTAGACCAGCACAACATGAAGGATCAAGTAGGACTTTATTAAGCTTGTAACGTTTGGCTTGGGTGAAGGTATGATAAAGGATAATAATTAGGCTTAAATCACCCACAAACACATAAAATCATTCAAGATTATGTAGAGCTCAACCCCATGACATAAAGAATTTATTCTTATTCACCAAATGACTCCCCCAAACTGATTCAGAACACTCGAACTCTCTTTTTATTAATTTTTTTTTTTTATAACACAAAAGAAACTACACCCCCACACTTTGTTGTTTTATTCTTTTTAAGACTCAAGGTATAAATATCTTTTTCTTCTCTTTCTTTTTTTTTCTTTAACTGCAATTCCCCTCCCCCACACTTAAACAACACATTGTCCTCAATGTTTAAGTACGTGGCAGATAGGTACAGATTATTTTTTTTTCTCTTTCTTTTTTTTTTTTTTACAAACACAATAGGACTCACTTGCATTGCTCATGACACATCCCAACCTCCATCTGTAATCTCTATCTATTTATTGGTTTGAAGAAGGCAATAAAAGGCGTAGACTGGATTTAACGCTCCATCTGTAATCTCTATCTATTGCTTGCTTCGTTTTTGTTTGCTTTCTTTTTAGTGTGTTTATTTGAGATTTTTATGTCATTTCTTTTGAGTTTTTTCAGGTTATTTCTTTCGTCCCAGGTAATATTTTCTAATCTCGGTTTTTAGAGTGGTGGCTTAAAAAGTTCAAGTTCTCTTGAAACGCATTCTGGATTTCTTTAATCCATAATGGCTGAATAAGGAGGCTAACTCTCTAAACTTTTTAGACCAAACGCATGTTCTAACTGACTTGTTTATTTGTTTGCGTGGGCTTGGTTGGACTTTGTTATTTAGAGTAAGTTTAGTTTTATGTAATTTAGATTTGTTATGCGTTTTTGTCTTTATCAGTTTTGATTCAAAAAAAAAACATTTGTGGAAAAAACTTGAGAATGGCAGAATATGGGGTTTCTTTAACCCTTGAAATGCATTCTCTCTTAATAAATCTGTAGTTTGTTTATTTTATGTTGTTTGAAGTGTCTTGTTTCTTGTTTTGTTCTTCATAATAAAGGTATATAGGCTGGAAACCTTAAGTCTGCAAGCTACTGGTCCTAAGGATTGTTGAAATATACAATCTTGACTCAGGTGTAACAATGCCACGTACCTCTTTTCTTGCATTTTGTGGTGTCGAGATATAGATTAATGAGTTGAATTAAGAATACTCTTGGAAAATGATAAAATGATGAATGCGATCTGCTGTGCTTGAAATGTTTATTGGTGCTTCGACTTTGGCGTTTGATTCCTTGCGCAACATTGAGATACTGAGTTTTATCACTGAGTGATGTTGGTCCCACCAACTTAGAGAAAGTTTATGATTTAAATTTTTCTTCATATTCAATGAATTCTAGAACTTGTTTGATGGCCACTCGAGGCGAAAGCCCTAGACTGTTGCAACCATTGGGGAAATGATTTAGGCCAATCTTTGGGACCGTTGGCCTAATAGCCAACCTTTGACTGAAATTGATCCCTAGTTACCCCTTTGAGCCTCTGTAAGCCTTTTTCTTTGGTACCTCATCTAAAGTTTCGTAAACCCTCCCCAAATGAATTTGTTCCAAACAGTTTATCCCTTACCTATGAGCATGTAGATCATTCACAATTAAATTCTGAGCTATGTTCTGGTTTTGGAAGTTAGAGGAGGTTGGGATGTGTCATGAGCAATGCAAGTGAGTTCTATTGTGTTTGTAAAAAAAAAAAAAGAAAAAAAAAAGCCAATCTTTACTTATCGTCCACGTACTTACATAGATTGAGGACATGTGTTAGTTTGAAGTGTTGGGTAGGGGAAGTGTTTCTCTCCATCGACTTGCTGTTAAAAAGAAAAAAAAAGAAAAAAAAAGAACAAAAGAAGAAGAATAAGAGATCTATACCCTTAAGTGTTCTTAAAAAGAATGAAACAACAAAGTGTTGGGGTGTAGTTTTCTTTTGTTTTCTGCAAAAAAAAAAAAAAAAAAGATTGAGTGTTCTAAATAAGTTTGGGGGAGTAACCTGGTGAATTGAAATTAAGTTGTGTTGTCGGGTTGAGTTCTACATAGTATTGAATGATTTATGTGTTTGTGGGTGATTTGAGCCAAATTATTATCCTTATTCATACCTTCACCCAAGCAAACGTTACAAGCACTTAATAAAAGGCCCTATCTTTCGCTGATTCAGCTCTTTTAGTTTGTTGGTTTTCGTGGCCTTATGGTTAAGCATTAGTGGAGAGTGACTTGAAAAGCAGGCCTATGGAGGTCGTTTATACACACATCTTTACTATTAAATATGATTCATTTTTATGCATAAACTCATCCGGGTTACAAGTGATTAGGTGAGAATGGCTCTACACACACACACTTGAGAAATTGAAGTGAAGCGAAACTAATCTTTGAGATGAAATTCTTGATCAAGTACATTATTTTGAAGTTTTCCTTGGGTTATAATTAAGTACAATCTTTGAGGACTATTTGCAAGATGAAGAATTTGTGTGTTTTAATTTTTTGTTGATTCTGTTTCGGTTTAGTTTTATTTCATATTGTCGTAGTTGCTCGGGACTAGCAAAGTCTAAGTGTGGGGGAATTTGATAAGTGTCTATTTATATATCATTTTCATATCAATTCGTCCATGTTTCTTTGCTATATTCCTTGGTATTTTTATGTTTTTGTGTGGTTTTGATGTTTGTAAGAGTTTTGGAGCAACTTGCACAAAAATAGAGTAAAACCCTTCATTTTCACCTCTGCTAGTCAACCATCTTCTCGGATTTAATTGTATTGATATACAATGAACCCGATGACATATCATATACCGTTGAAAAGCTCTCGAAGTATACTTTTTGGAGAAATTTACGGTTTATGAATCCATTCAGTGTACCGAAAGTTGTAATCAAAACAGTGTGAGAAGTGTAGAAATGTAATTCCACACATCGCTGTAGCATGTATAATACGGGGCACTGTAGCAAGTCACTGTAGCAGAGTATTTAAACACATTTTAGGGTTTTATTTTCATAACTTGGAGGGGGGAGAACGTGGTGGAGGCTGCAGCTCTGGAATTCTTTCATCTCTTGGAGTTCTTGAAGGAGAAAGGAAGCTTGGAAAGAGAAGAACTACAATCCAAAGAGAATTACATCAAATTTGCTAAGTTTTTCCCTTCCCTTTCATTTTCTGGAATGTCTCTAGGTTGTATTGTATTTACCACGTTCTTAAACATGTGTAACTGAATCTGAATTGGTTGAGGGTGATTTCAAAGCCTTTGATATGGTTTTTGTGAGTTGATTGTGCAAGAAATTGTTATCCAATTCTCTAATTGAAGTTGCTTGTATTCTCCCATATTTAATGCTTATGATTGCTTGCTGATTGTATTTTAGTGGCCAACTGAATATAATCTGGTTGTGATTTATTGCTAGACTAGAAATCTTGATCCGTAATTGTCTTGAATTTCTAATCCTTAGTAGCAAAATTGTGATCAGAGATTGCAAGTGGAGAATACAACCTAAGTTAAATAATCCGAGCTTGTGTGTTTATTGCTTAGATCAACCTATCTTTCTTATCGTAATGCATCCATTGAATTAAATGTAGAGAGCTTGTTCTAGGTTGTTTAATGGATAGAGATTAAATAAAGAGCCTGTTTTATTCAACAACAAAGTAAGGAAAGATTGGGATAACAGAGCTTGTTGTTATCTACGGTTGATAATTTCAATGGTGTAATTGGATGACAATTCTATAATTAATTCACAAATCCATATGTTGTGGCAGAGAATAATCCCTTAACCAGATTTCCGTCAGTGATTAATTCTCACTTCAATTAAGTTAGCATTGTGTTATTCTTTACTTGCATTAATATTTCATCTAGTTAATCAATCAACAAAACCCCCCATTTATTCTGTTGTTGCTTTTGAATAACAAATTCAATTAGAATCAATCCTCATGGGAACGATATCTACTTATCACTTTATTACTTGTGCGACTAGTATACTTGCTAGTTTCGAACGCATCATTCATCACTTACTGTTCATCATTTACTATTCATCTGGCATGGTCCAGTGATTTTAAGATGTCGATACGTTGCAATTTTTAGACATAACTAGAAACTGAAGTGGTAAGAAAGCAAATCAAAATTTTGAAGCCTGTGCTCACAAAATTTTGGACCTAGGCCACAGCCTTGAAGTGTTTAGTATTGGCATCGAGTTCCTACACTTGTTCGGGCACTTTTCAAACATACCCGGGAATAGATGTGGAAGGAAAGCAAAGAAATATTTTGAAGCCTGTAATCGCAAGATCCTAGTCTTGTAGACTATTCCACTACATTGATTAGATCAAAATCGCATTTGTTTTATTACAATTGGTATCAGAGTCTTGGTTCCTCCACTAGTGAGCAATATAGGCATCCAAAATTAACCTGTTTCAATATAAGTATCATCTTATAGATTTGGCATTAGGGTTTTTCTCTATTATTTTAATTTCAATTTTTATGTGATGAATTTAGTAGTATTTGTATGGTTGTGATCAGTTTAATGCTTGGCCTTAGAGGTTTCTTTATATTTTCAATTTTTGGGTATGTAAATTTTGAGGGGTGGCCTATATGCCATTAAATTACCCTATGTGTTTGTTTAATTTTTGTTGATTTATTTTTTTGTAATTTTTGTACATATTTTTCTATAAAATCATATTTACATGGTATTTTACAAAAATTGCTAGGGGTCGCATGCAACTTCAAGCTGAATCAACAAAGAGTGGAGGTTAGGGTTTCGAGCACAACGATCATACGCCAAAACCTTAGCCCTGAGGAAACTTAAGGGGCTGCCCTAGCCCATATGGATTCCTAAGCATGGCCTAAGTCATGCAAAAGGATGTACCAGGGTTTCGAGTAAAACCCTCAAGGGCTATAGGCCCAAAGCCCTTGAAATGTGTAGCGCTAGGGTCCAAAAACCATAAGGTTGATGTTTGAGCACTTGGGGACTGTTCTTGGTGTGATAGCCGACCCTAAAATGGTTCTAGAGTTCATGGATTTGATGGGCATAAGGGTTTTTTTCGATTTTCCTAAGC